>JABUQX010051696.1:97500-110000 GCA_015478945.1 Trachelipus rathkii | reverse complement strand
TTATTACTTTGATCGTGATAGTCACTAGGTATTATTAACATTAACTAATTGCTATTATTATTATACATTTAATACAATTATATTACTATTAGAAAGTAAGAGGCATTTGCATAGTTAAATGGTCAAAATATATTTTGTAATTAACAATTATGAAATATAAGAAAAGAATGTTTTGTATTCTGGGCTCAAAGGACACAACAGTGTGTTGCAATTAGTAGCCCCATTTCAGATAGGAGGGAAATTGCATCCTGATTTATATGATTTATTGGCATTGAAATTGTAATAGTATAAAATTATTTGTGTATCTCTGCTTTTAAATTTAGAATTAAAATTGTAACTGCTATCCTGAATAAAAATTGTTTATTTTTTATTTTTATTTTGATTCAACTCGAACAAAGTGTTGCATTACCTTGTGTGTATGTATGTGTTTTATGTGTGGGTGGGTGCTTGTGTGTGCGTTTGAAAATGGGTGAGGTATTATTTGTAATTCTCTACTCCGGTCTCGTTTTCTTTGACATATTTCTCGATTTTTTTTTCTTCTTATATTTGGGTAAACTTATTAAAAAAATACATTAATAAAATGAATAATTCATTTCCAATAAACATTTTAGTGATCAGAATATACAGTAAATAAACATACATAAAAATATAAACAGCCACTCCCCTCCTCCCCCTCCCCTCCACCCCCTGCCCACCACACACACACACACATATATACGAACAATGCCTCAATGACACAGTGAGTATTTCCATAGTACTTTCAATCTAAACTGGATGTCTTATAGTGTTCTTATAGTGGAGTTTTTATAGTTCTTATAGTGCTCTATCCCATCATCATACACAACACTTTACAAGCCTTCACACTCATTTTGTTTATGCAAAAGAAATGGCTTCTGGTCATCTTGCCTATACGATGCGTTGGGACTCCGCATTCAAAGATTGACCTCTCTGGTATATTGTCATCGTTCCTTATTAATTTCAACATTTGTGGTTTTTATTAAAGGTTCCATTTGCCAATCACGACCTCTTTTCTTCTAGACCTTGCATCTTATTCTTACCCAAATCTTAGTTCTATAGGTACTCAGATTGGAAATCATACTCTGTTTCATCTTGTTTATCTTTATCCTCATTTCTAGCATCGTCTCTGATATTGGACACATGTCCGCAACACTGTTGGCTGATTTCGTGTTAATAATTTACTGATCTTCTTTCTTCTGACAACACAGTTTCTGTTTTACCTTTTGCTAAAGCTGAACTTTTCGCTAATACTTTTGTTTTTAATTACACCTTATGCTACTCTGTTTTTCCTCCTTTTACCCCCTCATTCCAACATTCTTATGTATTTTTTTTCTGAAAATGTGATTTGCGCTTTCTCAGACGTTATTACTAGACGTTATTACGTTATTACTAACATACGGAGTTTCTCCTGTGCCTCTAAAAAAAAATTATCGATCCGAGTTTGAGCTTTGATTTGGGAAATTATTCAATATATCCCTATCAATTAAAATTTTTCTTTAATGCTGAAAGTATGCGCTCATTCAATTAGTGTCGAAATAGGGAATTCCCAGGGGATTCATCCCTGTAACTAAAATCTTTTCTAAAGTTTTAGAATCTATCCTTAACAGGAAGATTGGAAACATCTTCATTCTACTAATGTTACCTCAGATTGACAGCATAGGTTCCTTAAGATTCGCCCAACTGGTAGTGTTTTCTTTTCCATCGACACTTAGTCATCAACAGTTCGGCATTTCGGTAAAATTTTTGCTGTAGCGATAGACATATCCAAAACTTTCGGTAGATTACGGATAAAAATATTGATTTCATATCTTTCCTCTTCTGATATGTATCATTTTCTCGGATTTCCTTTTCAGCCTCTCTCTGTAGCATTTGTCGTAAACGACCAACGTGAATCATTTAAATCAATTGCATTGTTAGTAGTGTTCCACATGGTTCTGACCTATCTCCTACTCTTTATATATATATATATATATATATATATATATATATATATATATATATATATATATATATATATATATATATATATATATATATATATATTTATATATATATATATATATATATATATATATATATATATTTATAACAATGTATTTATATATTTCTATTCATATATGTTTCAGCTATCAAAATCTATTATAATATATATATATATATATATATATATATATATATATATATATAATAAATAATAATAATAATAATAATAATTAATATTAATATAATATTTATATATATATATATATATATATATATATATATATATAAAAGCTACTTACGTTATTTATAATTCTATTCTTCTATTTTCTTGATTAAATAAATCTATTACTTGTTGGTAGAATGCACTGGTTTTTATTTCTTTAAGAAGGTTTTTCTCAGATATTAATGCTAAGCTCGAAATATGTAATTCTTAAATTTCAAAAATTGTAGGTCAAAAATTGGCACTTCACTCATAAGATAGTTTCCAGATATGACTATTTTTTAAAAACTATTGTTCACTTAATTATTTTTGATTCATAGAAATATTAATTAAATTTGAATATTTATTCGAAATTTATTTAATATTTTAGCATATAATTATTAAAAGCATATATTTGCTTGATTTATTACTTTACTTCGATTTCTTTCAATGTGAAAAAGATATAATTCTCCACACTAAGTGACGTTACTGCCGTACGGACTACGGACGCTGAGAAGATAAAAGCTTTCTAAAGCTTCCCTTCGAGAAATGATTTATTAAACAATGTTTTATTTTTCTAAAATAAATTTCAAATTTTTAAGTAAAATATTTTTAAAGAACTTTGATGATTTTAATAAATTTAGTGCTTCTAATATATATATATATATATATATATATATATATATATATATATATATATATATATATATATATATATATATAATAATAATATATATATATATATATATATATATATATAATAATATATATATATAATAATAATATATAATAATAATATATATATATATATATATATATATGGAAACAAATGGTATAAAATTACTTGCATGATAAAATTAACACCTGATAGTATTTAATTATAACCTCTTAATTGCTTTTTATTTATTTTTTTTTTAATTCTTTATTTTTTTTTAATTTTTATAATTTATTTTATTTTTAAATTTTAACTAAAGAAAATTTGTTTATTTTTTAATTTAAACTTTACCACAAAGCATCCTTAATATTTTATTCTTGTCGAGAATATATAATATATATATATATATAATAATAATATAATATATATATATATATATATATATAATAATATATATGTAATATAATATGTAATAATATATATATATATATATATATATATATATATATATATATATATATATATTAATTTATATATATATATGTAGTATATATATATGTATATATATATATGTATATGCAATATATATATATATATATATATATATATATATATATATAAATATATATATATATATATATATTTTTGAATATATATATATATATATATATATATATATATATATATATATATATATATATATATATATATATATATATATATATATATATGCTATATATATATATATATATATATATTTGTATATATATATGTATATAGTTGTTGCGCAGAACGTCCGGACCACTACACCCTTCGATACCGAAGGAATGAGGTCATGGGTCTGAAGGCTTGTATAATGGCATGTATGGGTTAAGCTCGAAACAGAGGTGGAGATTTCAGGGTGTAGGATGTATATAGAGGAGGTCACCCCGAGGGTGAACGCTATTGCATACGCCTTTGTTTAGCGATCTGAGCGATCAGGGTGGGCTAACGAGGATTAGGCTTTCGAGAAGCGTGATGACATATTATCGTCGCAAACGAGATTACGTCAAGCGCGAAACGCACTACATACACATACACAAGCTTACATTATTATTATTACGTCGAAGAAGTGATCCCGAAGGGATCACTTCTGAGTTGTTTTAATCTTCTGTGCCTGCTTCAGCGACTCCGAGTCCGCACTGCACAGCACCGCACCGGTCCGCACCGCCCCGCACCGCACCTCTGGCTCCGACATATATCTATATAAGTTAGAGTTATCGTATCGTGATAAAATTTGGAGTGGTGTTAGATGGGGAGGTAACCTCGTCGTAGACGAGGTTACGTCCCCGTGGGTCCCCGAAGGGGGACCCCACCCCCTTAAAAAATCGAAGTGTAATTTCTGGAAAGACTTGGCGCAAGGTAGGTTGGCTCCGGCACCGGTGCTGGAGCCACTGCGGTGCCGAGTTAATAAACAGTCGTATAACAACAATATTGGTGTGCTTATATATGTTATCGAGTCTGTAGATTTCGAAAATAATGGTTTCAGAACCATCAAGAAAAAAAAAAAAATAAATAAAAAAAAAAAAAAAATTTCTTATTCTTTTTGTTTATAACTTACAAATTTACGTTTTTTACATACCCTAAAGCAGTAAATCACTAAATCAAACACCATCCATCTACCTTCCTGTCACCCTCCTGTCCAGTTGTGTCTAGCGATTAAGGTCATATTTTTAAAATTTTAACGTTTTACATATCCTAAAGCAGTAAATCAGTAAATCAAACACCATCCATCTACCTTCCTGTCACCCTCCTGTCCAGTTGTGATCTATTGATCTATTGATTAAGGTCATATTTTTACTAAAATTGTAATGTTTTACATACCTAAAGCAGTAAATCAGTAAATCAAACCACCAACCAACCACCATCCAACCACCCTGTCCGTCCTTGAACTATTGATCTATTGATCTATTAGTCTTAAGGTCATATTTTTACTAAAATTGTAACGTTTTACATACCCTAAAGCAGTAAATCAGTAAATCAAACCACCGTCCAACTACCATCCAACCACCTACCAGTCCAGTTGTGATCTATTGATCTATTGATCTATTGATTCAAGTCACTTTTCGAGTATCATTTTGGATAAACATAACATAAAATCAAGTTCTTTATACAAAGATCAATCAATAAATGTCAACGTAACAAAGTTTTCACATTAATAAAACTTACTTAGCATCATCTAAACTAAGAATATAATACACAATGACAAACTTAGCACACCTTACACACGAATAAACTACTAATTAACAAGTTCCACACTTAACAACACTAAAGTAACTAGCATAACATCTAAAGACGTACCCTATTCACACTTTGTCAAGCATATCGCTGTTATTTTACATTAACATGGTAATATTTAACAAACATTTATCACAACATTGGTTAACTATCATACTGATCAACGAATATACTCTAACGTAACAAAGTTTTCACATTAATAAAGCTAACATAACATCAACTGAACTAAGAAAATAATGTACAACAACAAACCTAACACATCTTAAGCATGAATAAGCAGTCAACATTAACAAAGTTCCACACTTAACACCACTAAAGTAACTAACACTGCACGCAAAACGTAACCTATTCTTACTTTTTCAAGCATATCTCTAACATATTATCGTTAACCTTACACTGATACAGTAACATTTAGCAAAAATTTATCACAACATTGGTTAATTATCATACTGATCAACGAATATACTCTAACATAATAAGGTTTCCACATCAATAAAGCTAACATGGTGTAACATGAACTAACAAAATAATGTACAAAGACAAACCTAACACAACTTACACATGAATAAACTGTTAACATTAACAAAGTTCCACACTTAACACCACTAAAGTAACTAACACTGCACGCAAAACGTAACCTATTCTTACTTTTTCAAGCATATCTCTAACATATTATCGTTAACCTTACACTGACACAGTAACATTTAGCAAAAATTTATCACAACATTGGTTAATTATCATACTGATCAACGAATATACTCTAACATAATAAGGTTTCCACATCAATAAAACTAACATGGCGTAACATGAACTAAGAAAATAATGTACAAAGACAAACCTCACATCTTAAGCAGGAATAAACGGTCAACGTTAACAAAGAGTTTCACCCTTAACAACAGTAAAATAACCCTTACCAATTCAAAAACGTAACTTATTCACACTTGCTCAAGCATGTCTCTAACATAACAATTAATTTTACATTAAAATATCATAATCCCCAGCAAATAGATGCAAAACATAACAAAGTTTTATCCAAACATAAGATAAAAATAAGTTCTTTGATTTTATCAAACATAACTTATAAAAATAAGTTCCTTGAATAAAAAATATCTTGGTAAAGTCTTAATGGTTACGAATTTAAAGCAGTAAATCAGTAAATCAAACCACCCGTCCCCTCCCTGCCCCTCCCTACCCATCCTGTCCATGTCCTTTTGATCTTTCGATCTAATGATTCAGGTCACATATCGAGTACCATTACGGTTAAACATAGTACAAAATAAGTTCTTTATATACTAACCAGCTTGAATATATGCTAACGTAACATTGTTTCACATTAATAAAGCTAACATAACATTGCAAAACTAAGAATATAATGCACAATGACAAAAACTAACACACCGTACGGATAAACTACTAACATTAACAAAGTTCCACATAACAACACTAAAGTACCTAGCACAGCATACAAAACGTAACCTATTCACACTTTTTCAGGCATATCTCTAACATATCATTGTTAATTTTACATTAACACTATTGATTTACGTCGCATTTCGAGTATCATTTCGGATAAACATAGCACAAAAATGAGTTCTTTATATACTAACCAGCGAATATATGCTAACATAACAATGTTTCACATTAATAAAGCTAACATGGCGTATCATATAAATTGACACAGTAATATTTAACAAAAAATTATCATAACCTTGAGTAATAAACAGTTAACATTAACAAAGTTCCACACTTAACACCAGTAAAGTAACTACCATTGCGTACAAAACGTAACCTATTCATACTTTTTCCAAGCATATCTCTAACATATTAACGTTAATCTTTACATTGACACATTAATATTTAACAAAAATTTATCATAACCATGTCTAATTATCATACAGACCAACGAATAACTGTAAACATAACAAAGTTTTATCTAAACATAACATAAAAATAAGTTCTTTGAATAAAATATCATAGTAAAGTGTAATAGTTTACCGAATTTAAAGCAGTAAATCAGTAAATCAGTAAATCAAACCACCCGTCCCCGCTCCGCCCCATCCTACCCATCCTGTTCATGACCTTTTTGATCTATTGATCTATTGATTAATGTCATATTTCGAGTATCATTTCGACTAAACATAACACAAAAATAATTTTTTTTTATATACTAACCATCGAATATATGCTAACGTAACAGAGTTTTTACATTAATAAATCTAACATAACATAATCTGAACTAAGAATATAATGTACAACATTAACAAAGTTCCGCACTTAACAACGGTAAAGTACCTAACACTTCGTACAAAACGTAACCTATTCCCACTTTTTTCAAGCATATCTCTAACATATCATTGTTAATTTTACATTAACATCGTAATATTTAACAAAAAATTTAGTATAACCCTGTCTAATCATCATACTGACAACGAATATAATGCCAACGTTCCGAATTTTTAACATCAACTTCGTAATATTTTAACAAAAATTCATCATAACCTCGTCTAAATATCATAATCCCCAACGAATAATTGCAAAGACAACAAAGTTTTAACTAACCATAACATAAAAATAACAAAATTTTTATCCTGACATAGCATAAAAATAAGTTCTTTGAATAAAAAATATCACGGTAAAGGTCCTATAGTTACTGATATTAAGGCAGTAAATCAGTAAATCAAACCATCCAACTCAGCAGTCCCCTACCCATCCATTCGCCTATGATCTATTGAACTATTGATCTAAGTCATATTTCGAGTATCATTTTGGATAAACATAACATAAAAATAAGTTCTTTATATACTGACCTACGAATATATGCCTACGCAACAAAGTTTTAGCGTCAATAAAGCTAACATATCATAACCTGAACTAAGAATATAATGTACAAATGCAAACCCTAACATACCTCGCATTGTAAATAATCCGCTAACATCCTGAAAATTCCTTACTTATCAAAGGTAAAGTAGCTAACAGGTCATACAATACTCGACATGTTCCCACTTTTCCAGCATTTCAGCAACAGGTAAAGACGTATTATCTAACAAATTCCCTTAAAAAAAGTGGCCAATCTATCAAAGATACCTGCATCTTGAACTATGAATTGACACTATCTTCATCAAAGTGTCACTCGTCTCGAGTATAACATCATTTGAACTATGAATAAGCGTAGACATTAGCAAAATTCTCAGGCAAACCTAACATTACTCAACAAAATCTTAACATAGCCTCACGTTTCTAACATATCATCGCCAGTTAACACAGTAATATCTTACAAAACTCATCATTTCTCTAACAAATCAGTGTTAATTTCACACAGTCATAGTAATATTTAACATAACGTACCTAACTTACGAATAAACAGCTTTCATTAACCAAGAGTATCTAAAGCAACACATCACCTCCCGAGAGAAAACCCAATGGGATGCACCCCTTGAAAGGGTGTGAATCCTGAGAGGGGGCTCTCATCAGGGTTTTAGTAGGTTTTTTGGTCTCAGCCCTTTGGGCTGAGACCTTACCCCTCCTTCGGAGGGTATATCGTGTTTGGTATGGAGTCCATAGAATTGAGCTTTGCACCCATACACACACACACACACACACACATATATATATATATATATATATATATATATATATATATATATATATATATATAATATATATATATATATATATATATATATATATATATATATATATATATATATATATATATATATATATATATATATATATATATATATATATATATATAAGAATATATATATATAGCCAGACACATATATATATATCTCATATATATATATATATATATATATATATATATATATAGGTATATATTATATACATTCTTAACCTTATATATATATATAACTTAACATATATATAATAACTAATATGTATATATATATATATATATATATATATATATAATAACAATATATATATCGATAATATATATATATATATATATATATATATATATATATATATATATATATATATATATATATATATATATATATATATATATATATATATATATATATATATATCGTGTTTGGTATAGAGTCCATAGAATTGAGCTTTGCACCCATACTGAGGCTCCATAACATTCTGATTGGGTTTCTCCTGGGTTTCAGAAGCTACCAGCCAAAGTCAAGAAACGTCAATAAGGGTATTACAACTGCTCAAAATTATCGATAATAAGAGGGAGAAGATCTTTACTCATTAGGGGGCTCCAAGAACCCTTCTAATAATTCACCAAATGGGTTTCGAAACACATTAATTGTAAACCGTTCTACGATGCCTTCTTTATGGAGGTGGAGTTGTTCGGTGGTAAATGCTTTGTACATTAGCTGCGACGCTGGTGACATTGGTTCGTTCCATTAGTGGGTGGTATTTTATGTCTAATTATTCTTAAACTTGTCTCAATAGTTGATGTGCCCGTATAGGGGCTGCTTAACCTTGTTAGTTATTCCTGTAACCAAGAATCACCCAAGGAGAATGACATGTAACCTCGGTTGGAGGTCCATTTTTTTGAAAGGCGGAGTGATTTGATGGGAAAATGACCTAAACGTTAATAGTTTTTATGATAATGATTCAATTAATTCAAGGTGTTGGGGAAAATCTCTCCCACCCCAAAACAAAAACAAAAAATCGCAGTTATTGAGGCCAAGTTACCGTGTTTGACTTTTGTTTACTGCTCCTGCACCCTTGAAGAATTCCTTGTGACATAAGTTGGGGTTCCAAACACCCTTCAATGGATTCTTATATATATATATATATATATATATATATATATATATATATATATTATATATATATATATATATAAAAAATATATATATATATATATATATATAACTCCCTGCTATATATATATATATATATATATATATGTATGTGTGTGTGTGTAGGTGCGTGTGTGAGTATGTGTGTGTGCGTGTGCATAATTAGGTCCTGAATTCATTAGGAATGTAAAATAAACTTATAATATATCATTATATGTACAACCCATGACAAAAATTCAGTCTAAAAAAGAACGAACCATCTGTTGCCTTTTTGGAGCGCTCCAAGTGCCGAGTTTTTGTTGACACATCAAACATGGGGTGTAGAAGCTTAAAGGAAGGAGATGGCTTTAACGGAGGAGTAAGACGTAAGATGTTTGGGAGAGACGGTAAATAAAGGGAGAGTAAAAAGGAATGATAGAAGGAGAGAGAATGGAGAGAGATATGAAAGTTGATGAATACATACATACATACATACATACATACATACATACATACATACATACATACATACATACATACATACATACATACATACATAATTAGATACATAGTTAGATAGATAGATAGATATATAGATAGATAGATAGATAGTTGAATACTGTTTAGAAATAGTCGAAAGGATTATTTTAATATATATATATATATATATATATATATATATATATATATATATATATATATATATATATATATATATATATATATATATATATATATATATATAACTTATATACTCTGCTATATATGCTGCTGCTATATAACAACATAATATAGCCTTAACATACTGCTTATTTTGAGATATAAACACATATATATATATATAATATGCTAGTAATACATATATGTAATAAGTAATATGTAATAATGTATGTATGTAATATGTATGTGTTGAGATAAATATGTATATAATATATATAAATAATATAAGTAACTATATAAAAATATATATAATAATATATATATATTTATATATATATATATAATAATAATAATATATATAAGAATATTATACATAATATATAATAATAATATATATAATATATAATAATAATATAATATAATAATAATAATATGTAATATAACCTTAATATATAATATCTATAACCAGCCTTGTACCGTATATATATAGCCAATAATAATAATATATATATATAATATAACAATAACAATAATAATAATAATAATAATATTGAACTAAATGTTTATATATGTATATGTATATATATATGTAATTATAATGATAACATAATATATAAATATATATATATCCAATAATAATAATATATACATATGAGAGAGAGAGGGTAAAATATAATTTCCAGAGAGATAATTAAACGCGATAGATGTGTGCCTGTGTGTGTGTGGGTGTGTGTGTGACATCTGCTGCAAATGATGAAGAGGTAATAGATTTTTTTTTCTCTGAATGATTATGAAAAGTGGCACAGAGAAAATTCAATAATAATAATAATAATAATAATAATAATAATAATAATAATAATAATAATAATAATAATAATAATAATAATAATAATAATAATAATAATAATAATAATAATAATAATAATAATAATAATAATAATAATAATAATAATAATAATAATAATAATAAGAAGAAGAAGAAGAAGAAGAAGAAGAAGAAGAAGAAGAAGAAGAAGAAGAAGAAGAAGAAGAAGAAGAAGAAGAAGAAGAAGAAGAAGAAGAAGGTTTTAGAATTAGTATATTATGAGCTTGCTCACTTAGAACAGATCTGTTTTTAAGCAGCAAACATCATAGTCTCTAGAAATTTGTGAAATTTTACTTTTGGATTATTTCTACTCAGTGTGATCGATATATTACCGTCTTAGAACGGATACGTTATAAGTGGTGAACATAGTGCTCAAAGCTATTATATGTTCGGCGGTCGAATTGTTTTTAAGATGTTTTTTTAACAATTTGCAAATGATTTCACTAGTTATAATATGATTTAACTGTATCTAGTTCAATAATATTAGTGTTTAAATAAAGTAAAAATCGAATTGTATTTTACTAGTTGGATTTTATAATAATAATAATAATAATAATAATAATAATAATAATAATAATAATAATAATAATAATAATAATAATAATAATAATAATAATAATAATAAATAATAATAATAATGGAATGAGTATCTCAAAATATAAGTAGAAAGAATGAAGTATATATATATATATATATATATATATATATATACTTTTATACTTTGTCATCTATATATATACATATATTTTATATATATATATGTATTTCCATATCTATTTTTATATATATATAACTACTTTTATACTTTATATACTTACCTCTATATATATTTACCTCTCCTCTTATATATATTTATATATATACTCTTTCTTTTACTACATCTATATACCTTCTATACCTCTCTTCACATATCTATTTACTTTTTCTCACTTTCTCTCCCTATATATATATATATACTTTTATATATATACTCCTTACCCTCACTCTTCACTCTTTCATATATATATATATATAAATTTTCAAATAGAGAGAGAGAGAGAGAGAGGCAGAGATGGTAAAGAATTGCTAGAG
>JABUQX010051696.1:85000-87500 GCA_015478945.1 Trachelipus rathkii | reverse complement strand
GCAAAGGAACTCTAGAAGAGTATCTTCAAGATAGAAGAATAACATCAAGGAATCTTTGATTTTACTATAGGAATAGATTGAAATCTGAGAAGAAGAGGAGTGTCTTCAATAGTAGGAAGAGTATACATCAAAGTAATTATTAATTTGTAAACAATAACATAAGTTTTAATTTAAGTTCTATATATATATATTGTGAATTAGTTTTAGAATATAGATTTAGGGTATTTTTAGGGTGTGGTTGTTTGAGCGGGGTTTGGAGCTTGAGGTATTGGGAAGTGCCTCAGGTTGTGGGATCCCGGTAAACGTGCAGCCGAATCAAGTGTGGGAATAGTGGAAAGTAGAGTGGTGAATAAGAGGGTCAGGATAAAAGGGAGTAAGGGGGAGTAAAGAGTTAGGATGGGTAAAAGAGATTAGATTAGAGTTGGGTTTATTAATAGAATGTGAGGAGAGAGGATAAGATAGAAAGTTTGAAAGAGGAAGTAGGGTTAATGTTCGAAAAAAAAGGTTGGATGTGCTAGGATTGACAGAAACAAAGCTGAAAGGATAGAAAGGAGATGGTTTGGAAAATTTAAGGGGGTGATGATTTCGGGGGTGAACAGAGAGAGGTGAGGGCAGAGAGGGTGGAATAGTTATGAGAGAGGGGAAGGTTGTGTGGGATAAGGTAAGGAAATGTGCAAATAGTTTGATTCCCAAAAGAAAATGTGTGGGTTAAATAAATTTGGGAAATGTGGGTTTTATGTAACGTATGCACCAGTAAATGGAACGAGGAGGAGGAGAGAAAGATTTGGAGTAGATTGAATGAATGTTGGGGAAAGTTTCGGGTAAATGATAAAATTTGTTTATTAGGAGATTTGAATGCAGGAGTGGGAAGAGAGGAGATGGGGAGAATTATAGGTCCATTTGGGGTAGGGGAAAGGAATGATAATGGAGAAAGTCTGTTAGAATTGTGTGTTGATAGAAGAATGATAGTTGGGAATACTTGGTTCAAGAAAAGTGAAAATCATAAGTATACATGGAAGAGTGAGATAACGGGGGAGAGGGCGATATTGGATTATGTGTGTATAAATAGAAAGGATAGGGGCAGATTACTAGATGTAAATGTATTCAGAGGGGCAGGTAGGGGGTTATCTGATCACTATTTGGTGGTTGCTAGGTTAAGGGTAGGGGGAGAAGTAACGGTTAGAGAAAGAGAAAAAAAGAATAGAAGTCATAAAGGTGGAAAAATTAGATGAGGCAATGTGTAAGAGGGAGTTTAGGAGGGGTATGGAGGATAGGTGGAGGGACGTGAGAGGGACGGAAATTAGGGAAGTGGAGGAGGAGTGGATGAGATTTAAAGAGACAATTTGTGAAGAGGCCAGAAGGATATGTGGAGTAAAAAAGGTGGGAGCAAGTAGAAGGAAAGGAAGTGAATGGTGGAGTGAGGAGGTGAAAGGAGTTGGTGAAAAAGAAAAAAGTTGTTAATGTGAAATGGATGGGTAATAGGAGAGAAAGATGGGAGGCATATAAAAGAGTGAGAGTGGTAGCAAAGAGAGGGCGAAGAGAAATGCAAATAATGAATGGTGTAGAAAAGTGACGAAGAAAATTTTGAATCAGGGAGCAAGATATTCTGGAAAGAAGTAAATAAAAAAGGAAGAAGATGGAGGGTTAGGGGAGAGGGTTAAGGGAGGGGAAGAGTGGATGGGAGGGAGGATAGGGTGAGAGGAAAAGATAGAATATTTTAGGAGATATTATGGACAAATGGGCTGAAGGAGATGAGAGTTACAAGAGGTGAGGATAGGGGGGGGAGGGGCAGGAAGAGGATATGGAAATACAAATGGAAGAAATTATTAGGGGGTTAACTAAAGGAAAAAAAGGAAAGTCCACAGGTCTAGATGGTGTGAGTATGGAAATGTTACAGATGGAAGGCAGAGGGGTGGAGGAATGGCTGTACAGGTTATATAATTTATGTTGGAGGAAGGAAGAGGTTCCACAGGATTGGGAGGATGGTTGTTTGGTTCCCCTGTATAAAGGGAAAAGGGATAGGATGGAGTGTGGGAATTATAGAGGTATTTGTCTTTTGAGTGTAGTAGGGAAAGTGTATGGGAGAATACTAATTGAGAGGGTGAGAGATTTAACGGAGGGGAGAATGGGAGAAGAACAAGGAGGATTTAGGGTGGGAAGGGGGTGTGTGGATCAAGTATTTACAATGAAGATGCTTGTGGAGAAAGGTATAGAAAGGAAAGGGAAAGTGTATGGGTGTTTTTAGATCTGGAGAAAGAATATGATAGAGTGAAGAGAGGGGAATTATGGAAGGTGCTGGAGGAATATGGAGTAGGGGGTAAATTAGGTAAAGGTAGGGCCTTTTATAGGAATAGCAGAATGTGTGTGAGAGTATTAGGAGGGGAGAGTGAGATGTTTGGAGTGGAGAGAGGGTTGAGACAAGGATGTGTAATGTCACCGTGGCTTTTCAATTTATTTATGGAGAGTGTCCGCAGAGGAATGATGAGGGAGGGATAGAGGG
>JABUQX010051696.1:67500-75000 GCA_015478945.1 Trachelipus rathkii | reverse complement strand
AACAACCTTATTTATCTGTTTAATAAATAACTCTCTTCAAATAATTTAAAGATTGATGTAATATTTTCATATATTTTAAAATTTCTATATATGGTTTCAGAATACCCTAATTGCTCAAGCACGTACAACATGTTGGCTTACCTTAAAGCTTACTAAGCCAAATACTTTTTCAATTTTCATAATCTACAAAGCAGTGCATAGAGGCTTTTCATATTCATTATTATATCCTTCCTTTAGTTGTTGGAATACTTAGAAAATTAGAAATTATAATTTTTGGTGTTCTCTTTTTCTAATTCTTTCTTTTTTGTTTTATTTTGTTTTCAAAAGTGGACCTTACCAACGAAGGGTATGCGCAGTTCCTCCGGGCAGACAAATTACTGCCACAATCTTAGACTGTGTTACTGCCCTACAGAAAGAGGGCACAGAAGAGGGTTCGTGATCGATGCTCCGATTTGCTAATATGGCGGGAAAAGTCAGTTAAATACTTTTGGAAGTATATATATATATATATATATATATATATATATATATATATATATATATATATATATATATAAATATACTATATATATATATATATATATATATATATATATATATATATATATATATATAAATCTATATATATATATATATATATATATATTTATATATACCTATATATATATATATATATATATATATATATATATATATATATAACTCTTTCTTACTATATACTTTTGGAAGTATATATATATATATATATATATTGTAAATCACTGCAAGTATATATGGATTAAGTTCAGCCTTAGTGCAAATGCAATAAATTTATTTTGATTTTAAGATCCTATTTAGCAACTGTATATATATATATAAGATTATATGTAATATAACAGCGCATGTAACAACTATATATATGTATGTATATGCTAACTATATATAAATATATATATATATATATACATATAGCAACATATATATATATATATATATACTATATATATATTAAAATATTTTTTAAAACCACTTTAAAAAATAAATAAAGGGAAGATGTAAGAAAATAACTAAACAAGATAAAGTTTACGTTTCGGGACTTATATCCTTGGTCCCCTCATCAGAACTAAAATTTTTTACAAATTATGAAAACACAAAATATAAAAAATATTGAAAATACAAAATAAAAATGAAAATAAAAAAAAGACAGAGTGACGTCACATTCTTAATCCTTTTTTTTATCAAGCAAGTATCCAAAAAATATTAATTATTTCAAAAGTAAGTCCTTATAATATGATCTGATATAAATTTTTTGTGATTGGATCAAATTGAAAAATCCTTCTGAAATATTAAAATTACTTTTTGTAGAAATGAAAAGACTCAAATCAATTGATTTAAGTTTTTATCTTTGGAACGAAACAAAATTCTGCACCATTCCAGTTAATAACATGTTCTTTGTGATAAATGTCTAAAGGCAGCACTACTTTCATTGCCTCTCCTGACTACCCATATGTTGGTCAATTCTCGTTTTAAGGTCTTTAAAGTTTCTCAAAATATATGGTGCAGTATTTCTTTGTTCCAAAGATAAAAACTTAAATCAGTATGAAGTCACTTTCATTCACACAAAAAGCGTTGGCATTCAGCCAATTTGGTACTCAATCACAAGCCATAATCGATCATAGCCAAGGACCTTTTTGGTGTATTTTGAACGACAAAAGATGTGACGCCACTCTGTCTTTTTGGTATATTTTCATTTTTATTGTATTTTCAATATTTTTTATATTTTGATTTTTCATGAGCTGGCAAAACAAACAGATCTGATGAGGACCTAGGGTTACGCGTTTGATATATCAATGGTCCGACACAACAAGATTTCGCTGTTGTGCAAAGTGATTTTAAAAAAATGAAACCACCATCAGCCCACTGGAAACTTGAGGTGTGGATTTGGGCTCTTTATTATGAAATTCTAGAGAAATATATAATAACATATATATATATATATATATATATATAACTTAATAACAATATAACTATATATATATATATATATATATATAGCATATATATATATATATATATATATAATAATAATATATATATATATATATATATCTTTCTTTCTTTTTTTCTTTTTCCTCTCCCCAGGAAGAGTTCTTTCACATCTACAGTCAGCCGCGCAAGCATCTTTCTTCAGACGTCCCTCTCCTGCACTGTTCCTCTTCTCTTCAGCTCTCATATTTGGTAGCTGACATCTTTCCAGAGTCCTCCACCATTCCCGCCCATCTCTTCTGGTCTTCCCTTGGTCTTCTGCCCTCTGAGGTGTCCATTCCATCTTCTTTTCGGCATTCTCTCCGGCTCCATACTCTCCAGATGTCCCCACCATCTCAATCCCCCCACATGCTGAGTGTCTTCTTCTTCACCCCTATATCTTCTCTAATAACTTCATTCCTTATTCTGTCTCTCCTACTCTTTCCAATCATAGTTCTTAATATCCTCATCTCCGCCGCTTGTATTCTACTCTCCTCTCTTCTCGTTGTTGTCCATGTTTCCGCTCCGTACAGCAGTGTCGGAGTCAATATGCTGTTAAAAATCACTCTTTTAACCTCTATTCCGATGTTCTGTCTTTCATCATAGAGGGTACACCACTTTCATAACTATTATACTTTTCCATTCAATAACTCGCGTAATCTCTTCTTCACTTCCTCCCCTTCTGTTAAAACACCCTCCGAGATAATTGCAGGTATTTACCACCTTCACCTCCTCCTCTCTCACCATCATTCTCATCCCATCCTCATTTCCTACGGTTACTGTTAATATCTCTTTCTTCTGTATGTTCATCTTCATCCCTGCTTCCTCCAACTCCTCCGCAAACAACTCCACCACCTCTCGAATCGCCTCCTCTCTCTCGCTCCAACATGCCAGATCTTTCGCATATGCCATTATGTCCCCTTCAAATTCTCCCAGTCTCTCTTTCACTTTCCTAATCACCACGTCTAAATATAATATAAACAGCAGTGTGATAAAACACATCCCTGCTTCACTCCTGTTTTCACCTCTAACCATCTATCGTTCTCGCACTCAGTTCTAACATTACAGCTGCATTTGTCATACATACTTTCTATTGCCTTCTTTAATCTACCCTTCACTCCATAATTCCTCTCCATAGCTCTCCAGAGCTTTTTCCTTGGCACCGAATCGAATGCCTTTTGCAGATCGATGAAGGCTACAAAGAATCTCTTGCCATATTCCAGCATCTTCTCCGAGACCATTCTCAGTGTGAATAAGAGGTCCGTCGTTAATCTTCCCCTTCTATACTCGTACTTAGGAACCGACCGGGGCCCCGGCCCAGGCCAAAAATCAGGCAAAACCGGGATTTTCTACCGGGGTTAACTGTAAATTTACACTAAATAATAGAGGGTTAAATCAAACAAAATAAAAAATATATATTTTAATTCACATTACCCCTTTGTTATAAATTGATGCAAAAATATAAACATACCTAAATATAATCAATTTTTTTTGGTATTTACTATGATTTCAAATTAAAATTGAGGCCAAATTATAATTTTTCCGAGTTTTTAACATAAAAATATTCGAAATTTGATATATCAAACGAATTCGGAAAAGGAAATAAATATAATTGTTAAAATATTAATGTATTTATTTATTTAAAGAAAATCAAATATTTTCCGAAATCTCTTTTCAAAATTATTTATTTAATTGAATTAATATATATATATATATATATATATATATATATATATATATATATATATATATATATGTCTTTAAAATATATATATATATATATATATATATATATATATATATATATATATATACTTTATATATATATATATATATATATATATATATATATATACTCTCTTCTTCTATATATACATATATATATATATTAAAAATAATACATATGTTAAAATATTAATGTATTTATTTATTTAAAGAAAATCCAAAGATTTTCCAAAATCTCTTTTCAAAATTATTTATTTAACGGATTATTATATATATATATATATATATATAATATAAATATATATATATATATATATATATATATATATATATATATATATATATATATATATATATATATATATTATATATATATATAATATATATATATATATATATATATATATATATATATATATAATAATATAACATATATATATATATATGCTGCTGCTGCTGTAACTGTAACCTATATATATATATGTATATACTATTAATGTAGTATGTAGCCCATATTAGTATATATCTTTATATGTAACAACAACCAATAGCCAGCCTTAATAATAATAATAATATATTATATATATATGTATAATAATATATATATAATATATATAATAACAATACAATAACCAACCAATAATAATAATAATAATAAGTATAACAATAATAATAATATATGTAATATAATAATATATAATATATATTATATATATATATATAACTATATACATATATATATTAACTGCACTAATATATGTATATATGTATAATAATAATATATATAACAATAACAACAATAATATATATATAATATGTATATATATATTGTTTGTGCAGCTGTGTTTCAAATCGATTGTTTTCAAAATTATTTATTTAATTGAGTTAATTAAATGTATTCCTTTTTATAATTAAAATTATTAATTAATTAAATGTTTAATTTTCATCCTAAGTTTAAGACTTTCAGTGTTTTTGACTTACATTTCTAATTTTAACTAACCCCGGCCGGCTGACGGCTGGCCGGGCCCCGGCCCGGCCGGCGGCCAGCCCGACCCGGCCCGCCCCGGCCCCGGCAAATTCCCGCCCCGGTCGGTCCCCTACCCGTACTGTTCTTCTCGAGTCTCGGCTCCTACCTTCTCTCTCAACCTTATCTCCAATATTCTTTCGCATATTTTCGTCAGATGGTCCATCAGTGAGATACCCCTATAATTATTACAGCTTCCAGCATCCCCTTTACCTTTATATATCGGTATTATTATTGCTTTGCCCCACCTTTCCCTCTCTCCAACACTTGTTCATCAAACTGATTCATCAAACTGATGATTCTCCCTTTCAGCTCCTCTCCTCCCTCCAACACCAACTCCACAGCCACTCCATCCTCTCCTGGAGCTTTCCCCTTCTTCATCCTTTTTATTTCCTCTTTATATTCCACCACCGTTATCTCTCCTCCTTCATCCTCCCTCTTCCTCCCTCCCTCATCTGATCTGCAGCTTCTTCTTCTTGTTCTCTGTATTCTACATTTAGCAGATCTTCATAGTATTCGGTCCATCTATCATTTCTTTCTTCCGGTCTCATAAGAATCTCTCCGTTTCTATCTTTTATAATTCTAGTTACACTTTTTGGTTTCTATACGACTTCGCCATCTTAAATAGCTTTTCTTCCCGCTAACCCACATATAGGTTTCTCCTACCATTCTCTCTACATCTCCATCTTTTGCTCTCCCTCTTTATTATCTACTGCCTCATTCCTTGCCTGTACATATTCTTCCCTTGCTGCCGCTGTTCTTTTCAGCCACTTCCTCATTTTCTCTCTTGTTTTTCCAATTGCTTTTTCACTTCTTCATTCCACCATGGTGTATGTCTCTTTCTAGTACCTCAACCATCTTTTACCAAGAGTTTTCTCTGCCACTTCCCATGACATCCTGCAAGTCTTCATTTTCTTCTCCATTTCTCCATTCTTTAGGGTTTCCTGCATTTCCGTTCATAATTTCGTCTCGTTTCTTGTTCTGCCAACTTCTCACTCTGATCACTGCCTCTTCTGCTCATTTACTCTTCCTTTCCCTCTTATCTTCATATCCGCCACCAACAGTCTATGATCCACATCCAAGCACTCTCGGGATCACCTTTACATTCTTAATCATCCATCTTTTTATCGGAGACTATCATGTAGTCTATCTCCGATTTTTGATCGGAGTATTGCGTTGCCTGATTCCATCTATACCTCGTAAAGATATGCGACTCTCTATGTTTGAAAAACGTGTTCATTATTTTTAGATCGTTTCTCACACAAAAATCGATCAACGCTTCTTCCTCCATGTTTCTTGTCTCCTCTCCAAATGGTCCCAATACTCTCTCCATCTCTCTTCTCTTTCCTACTCTAGCGTTAAAATCTCCCATCAACACCTCTCCCCCTCCCTCCTCCATCCCCACCTCTTCTTCCATCAGTTCATAAATCTGGTTTTTCCATCCTCACAGTGCCTATTTGTGCATGGTGCATATACCACCAGATATTCTGTACTTTGTTCAGAAGCCCTATCTTCTTTGCACATCATCAACCTCTCTCATTTATAATTTTTACTCTCTGTATACATGGTAACAGTCTTGGTCACACTATAATTCCGACACCATGCTTTCTTATTCTTTCTCTCACCCCCTATGCATCAGAACAAATCCTTCTCCAATCTCTTTACCCTCTTCACATTACCTCACTCTCATCTCATATCCCCAGCATATCTATCCTCCTCTCCTTCATGATGTCCACTATCTCCTCCTCTTTCTCTCCATAGGTACCCACATTTATTGTGGCACACCTATAATTCTTGAAAGTGTTTTCCTGATTCCTAGTCTGTAAATTTCGCAGAAGTCGTCGTCTAAAGTTCAGTCCGGCTTAGGCTCGCGAGTTCTGCAAGCAGTTTATTTCGGGAAGCGGCTTGCTGGCCTATCCTTCCCTAGCCATATCTCCTTTAGCCGAGGACACCTCCTGGTTCCTCGTTGCCCAGGGTGCACGACGAGGACGTGGAGTTGGACTTTGCAACCCCATATATATAATATATATATAATATATATAACTTAATATATATATATATATAGCAATAATAACTAATAATAAATATAATAATAATAATAACCAATAATATAACTAATAACAATTTTTAATAATAATAACATATATAGCACCTGTAATATTTAAATATTTTATGAAATTTATAGCATAAAGATTTAATAATAACATATATAACATATATATAATATATATATGTATATATATATATATATATATATAATAACTAATAATATATATATATATATAATATATATATATATATATATAAAATAATATATAACTATATATATATATATATATATACTCTTCTTCTTATAGTATATAATATATATGCTGTATATATATATATATATATATATATATATATATATATATATATATATATATATATATATATATATATACATAGGTGGGCGTTATCGCGATAATTTATCGCGATAACGGTTTCGGGTTATCTGTTATCCGATAAAATCTTTTACCGATAATCGGTATCGCGATAATTTTTGTTCCAAACTACCGATAACTATATGGCGATAATTTATCGCGATAACGGTTCAGGTTATCTACTATCCGATAAAATCTTTGTTTTTACTATTTTCAACGAAAATACTTTTTTATTTTATATATATATATATTATATATAATATATATATATATATATATATATATATATATATATATATATATATATATATATATATATATATA
>JABUQX010051696.1:52500-62500 GCA_015478945.1 Trachelipus rathkii | reverse complement strand
CTTATTTGATCAATTCTTCTCACACCTAACACTCCCCTAAGATTGTTCATCTGAACACTTTGCACCTTAGATCTATACCTCTTATTCCAGATCATAGTTTCACTACTATACATTAACACAGGTAACAACATACCCTCATGCAAAACCCTAGCTCACTCAAGACTTAGTCCTTTCACATCCACCAAGGAATTAATTGCACCAGCCAACTTCCTACCATTCACAACTTTCCTGCTACTTTCATCCAACATATATCCTAAATATTTAAACTCAGGTACTTGTTCCAGATACCCACCATCTAACATAAATTTACACCGCGGACTCTCCTCACACACTACCATAACCTTACTCTTACCTATATTTACTTTCAAACCCCTCCTTTTACACACTCTGCCAACCCCACCCCCCAATCCTCTCAAACTCTCTTCAGCGAACAATAAGCAGGGTACCCTCCACTCTACTCCATTCTCTATCATTTTAACACCTTTCCCTGCCATCCTTACCTTTAATTTTTTCATAAATCCATGCATATACAAATTAAATAACCAAGGAGACATAACACATTCCTGCCTCACTCCGCTTTTATTATTAAACCAATCACTTTCGAATCCATTTATTCTTACACACGCTTCGATATCATCATCATATATAATTTTGATTCCATTCAGAAGCCAGCCACCAACGCCATATATCACTAACACCGGCCACAGAACTTCCCTATTAATCCTGTCATACGCCTGTTGCAAATCAATAATTTTTCTTCTCTCTCATTTTTACAATCATTTGTTTCATTGTAAAAATTTAATATGCCTATCCTCTACCACTTCTATATTCACCTTATCCCTCACCAATCAGTCCATCAGTAACTCGACGTACTCTTTCAACCAAAATGCCAGCATATATGTTCCCTACAACACTCAATAAACTAATTTCCCTATTGTTCCTACAGTTCCATTTATCCCCATTACCCTCATATAAGGATATTATTACTGCTCTCCTCCAATCTCTGGGAACTATACGCTCCATAAACGCTTTGCTACACAACTTCTAAATTCATTCAATCACCATCACGCCCCCATTTTTGATCATTCCACCAGTAATTCCATCTATGCCTGCAGATTTACTATTCATCAACTTTCTCACCCTACCCATTACTTCCTCACTACTAATTACCTCATCCCCAAAATACCTATTTCTTCTTGCACCATCAAACCCACATACATTCACTATCACCTCTTCATCACTAGCAATGTTATGCAGATTTTCGAAGTGTTCCCTCCACACTCTTCTCACATCCATTTCATCATTTGCGAAAACACCATCCCTATTCATTATTCTAAGCAGATTCCACTTACTCTCATTCTTAACCTTTCACCCTTCCTTCCAGAAAAGCTTCCTATTCTCTTGTAAGTCCCCAATCATTCTCCTTATATAATTCTAAACATCTTTCTTTTGAGACCTCATCATTTGCTTTTAGCACATTCAACCACGCCTCCTTTTTACTTTTAACAACTTGCATCACCTCTTCATTCCACTATTCACTGTTGAGATTCTTACTTCCTACTTTTGCACATCCACATACTTCTCTTGCACTACTAACAAAGGCTTCCTTCATTTGTGTCCAGATTTGATCAGTTTCATGTTGTTCACATTCAAATGATTTATTTGCAAGCGCTCTTAAATACTTTTCCTTATTAGCTTGTTCACTTAACTCCTCACTCTTATTTCTTCCCATTTCCTTCCTTACATCTTTCTTCTCCATTCAAGCCCCCACTAACCTATAAGTACTCTTGTGTTTAAAGAAAGTATTACTTACATAAATACCTTTTTCCTCACAGAAATCAATCACCCTTCTCATTTTCTATCGTCACCCAAATTGACCTGTTATATCATCCCTTTTCTGATCACCTATCCAACCATTTAGATCACCCAACACAATCAATCTGAGGTTCCTACTCACCCCATCTAAAACATAATTCAGATTAAAATGACTCTCAGATGTACCATATGTTACAACCACACATACCTTGACCTTTTCAAACTTAAATTTAACCATTAGAATTCTAATACTCAAACAAACAAAATCCACCATAGCACTGTGCCACACTTCACTCATCAAAATCGCAACTCCTTCTCTCCCCTCTCTCATTCCATTCCACTCCAGCACACACACATTTCACACCACACCACTCATATTCACCGTTTCCTTTCTTCTTTTTTTCAATCACTGCGGGCAAATCAAATTTACCCTTTCTAAATACATCCATCACCTCTCTCCTATTCTTCTCGACATTTATTCCTCTGACATTCCATGTGCCCAAACGATTCATACAATTTTGCCGAAAGATACATGGTCGCTTACGGCGATCACGACCATGTCCGAGGCCTGCAGTAGCATACCTACAAGAGATAAGTGGTAGTGGGAAACTAACCGAACTACCACTGGCCCTTTAGTCGCCTTCTACAACACGCAGAGCATACGCTGTGGGCAATTAATTCTTTTTCCTCACACAGAGGGATATAAGGTAATGTCTGTAAGGTGCTGTCTGGAAGAGGAGTGCGTATATGGACGCAAAAGAGAAAAACGAACCATTGGGCACTGGAATGTCATGGGAAATACCCCACACACCATAAGCCCAATGGGAGGTACTTCCCTCGCATCGAATGCGCTACTCTAACTCTAGAAACATATATATATATATATATATATATATATATATATATATATATATATATATATATATATATATATATATATATATATATATATATATACTATTTATATATATATATATATATACTATACTATATACTATTATATATATATATATATATATATATATATACAATAATATATATTTATATATATCTTTCTCTATATATGTATCTATATCTATAGATATATATATATACTATATATATATATATATATATATATATACGCCACCTTCGCTCCTATCGGTAAATCTGACCACAACCTTATATCTCTTAATTTTAATACCTTCTCTCCAACACGTACACACAGCTCCATCCTGCCCTATGTGTATTTTCTGATGCTTCAATCGGGCCGATTGGGGGGGGCTTTGCGTCGCCTCTACGTCAACAGTAAATAGAGTGAATGTTAGAATATGAAAAACCCATTCAAACCCAAACCTAACTCAAATTTTTCATGTGGGCGCAAACATGGGCTTTGCAGAGAGAAAAATTAAATACCGCAGGAAAAACATGATGGCAAGGAGTTCCACATAGCAGAAGTGGCTGGAAAGAAGGAGCCACCACAATAGGCGAGTTTGGGATTTTCAATTCTTGAGCAAAATTCATACGAGAGTAAGGTATCCCTTGTGCTATGAGGGCGACGCAATGGTAGTGGAATGCGAGAGGTTAATTTCCTCAAACACCTGCTGTTTTAGTATATATAGTAAAGAGATAGTGCGCCAACGTCACGTCGCTGAGATAGATGGTCCAGGGATATAGAAAGTAGGGGGACAGTTTATTAGTCTCTTAGCCTTAGACATTAATCCTATCCAAAGAAGGGTGGAGCAGGAGTTCCCCCAAATGCGAGAACAGTAATCCAAACAAGGGCGGATAAGGCCCTTATACAATTGGAGTAGTTGTGCAGAGGAAAACAATTCCCGCAGCCTAAGCAGAACTCCTGGTTTCTTTGACACCACCTTTGCAAACATTGGGATATAAGGTTACCAAAACAATTTGTTGTTTATATTAAGACCAAGAATGTTTATGTTGTTCACAGGTGAGGCTTTAGAGCCGTTGAACGGGAAAGGAAATTTTGGAGGAGTTTCTGAGAGGGAGATATGAAGAAGTTGAGTTTTTAAATAATTGAACTTCACTAGGATGCTGTGACCTCACCGGGAAATCCCATCCAGATCCGCAAGACCCTTGAGACGCTTCTGCTTCTGCCGATAAGGTGGAAGCTATAATTGTTGATGGGATGCGCAGGTTTACTCCTTCTTCGACTAAATCTTTCTCTCCTCAAAATCCATGATTCAATCGTACTTATTCTCATGTCATTCAGGTTAGAAACAGTGCGTATCGAGAGTGGAAAAATTTTTGTTCTTTTATCACTCTCGCTAATTTTTATTCAGCTCGGATCGCTAGACATAAAACAAGAATGTGCTGACCTCCTTGGTTCTCATACTAAAAATCTTTCTGGCCTCTTGCCAAAAACATCTCTAGCAAATTATGTAAAAAGGACATTCCTCTTCTTATTCGGTCTGATGGTTCTGCTGCTAATACTTCAACTGAAAAGGACAATCTCTTTGGCCTCCTATTTTGCTCCAATTTAACCCTGGACGACTCTCACAATCCTCCTACTTCTCCTCTCAGGTATCCCATGCATTTACCTATGATTATATTTGATCGGGTGCTTGGGCTCCTAAAATCTATTTGAAAGTGCGGAGGCTGGCAGCCTGGATGACATTCCTCCGCGAGTTTTAAGGACTTGTGCTTCTGAGTTGGTACCACCTTTCGTTCAAGTATATTATCTGTGCCTCCATGCTAGCACTTTCCATCAGTGTTAGAAACGCGCATATGTCCAACCTGTTTCGAAGAAAGGTAGCCGCTCTGATACTTCTAACTATCAACCTATAGCTCTCAATTGTATCCTATCTAAGATCTTTGAAACCCTTCTGAACTCTCATTTCTTAGATCATCTGGAATCTTATTCTCTACTTTTTGATCACCAGTTTGGTTTTCAAAGATCGGGTTTAACTGACAATATACTTTCCTATCTAACCAATTTATGACGCCGTTACTGACTATAGGGAGACATATGTGTTAGTATTTGACGTATCTATTTTCAAGGCTCCACTCCCTTTGGGGTTTCCTCCTTCTCTTTGCTTATTTATATCTAGCATTCTTGCAAATCGCTCAATATCGGTTGTCGTTGATGGGGCGACTTCTCCTTCCTTCCAGGTCAATAGTGGTGTTCCTCATGGTTTTTATTTTTATCTCCTACTCTATTCCTGTTTTCACTAAAGATCTTCTCAGTTGTTCATGTAGTTCTGGCCATTCATATGCCGATGACTCTACCTTCCATTCTTCAACTCATTTAAAATCTTTTCTCTTTTTCGCTTCTAGAATTGCCTCTCATCTTAATCTATCCGATTTTATTCTCGCTGATATGGATAGAATTTCTTTGTGGGTTCGTCTCAATTTTGCAAAATTTGATTTTTTAAAAACTCAACTTCTACAAATTCTCTTTCACCCAGTTTTTGGACAGGATCGAGTCCATGACCAAAAGGCTAATAATTTGTTCTGTACTTTTCAATTCACTTGACCCTCTATCTTTGCGACGCGATCTTGGAGATTTGTTTCTTTTCTATAGGTACCACAGCTGCAAGTGCTTGAGGGAATTGACCACTCGCGTGCCACCACCTTTACGACGCCTTCGTGGTACAAAGGGTGCAGTGTCTGCACTTGAGTTTTGTGTTGATATTAAGAACTAAAAGCTTGTTCGCTTGTTCGAGGTTCGACCCACTCTGGGTGATTTAATTTAAGAGGATGAGTATCAATGATCGAATAAGATGGATAATATAATTGTTCTAAATTTCTGAAAGGATATCTTTTTGATTGGCATTGCATGTTGAAAGACTTCGCGTAGTTTTTGCATTATAGGCGGCATCACAGTCACCAGTCACTCTAATTATATTGCAAATTATATTATATTTACTGTAAATACGATTTTAGCTTTTTAACATTTATGGTTTTAAATTTAGGTTTTAGCGTGTGAATAATTTTAACCTGATTTCACGTTTGTTTGTTTTTTTTGTCTGTTTGTTTTTGTCTGTTTGTTTTGTGGTTGTTGTATGTGCATGGAAGATGGCAGATTTGCACAGGCGCGGGCTTACTATCGACTTTACTAACATCCGTGGCTTGCAATCTAACTCTGCATCCGTAGAATACCACCCCTCTAACTCTAATCCTAACCTTTTGCTCCTGTCTGAGACCCAGATGGCTAGAAATTCATCCTCTAACTCGTTTAATATGTCTAACATCTCGAGAATCTCGAATCTCCTAACTTCGATGTTCTGTGGCTTAAAATCTTTCTTCCTTCTACTACAATAATCTTGTGCTTCTGCTACTGTTCTCCTAACAGAACAGATTTTCACGCCTTTTTTGAATACCTTACTGTTTCTCACGAGACTGTTATATCTTCTCATCCAAATACTGAGGTCCTCTATTTAGGGGATTTCAATGTAACAACACTGAATGGTTGGGGTCCTCTCATACTATTTAGGTAGGAGAGGCCGAATCATTTAGCAATTAGGATCTGGAACAACTAATTAAAGAACCCACACACATTCCGGATCGTCCCAACCAATTCTTGAATGTCCACAACCTTATATCTCTTAATTTTAATACTTTCTTTCCAACAGCTCCATTCTGCCCTACGCGTTTTTTCTGGCACTTTGATGGGGCCGATTGGGGCTATTGCCTTGCTCCGATACTCTCTAACTTTTATAATTGAATGACTGCTTTGTCTCTGTTGACGCTTCAACTTCTGAAGGAGGGAGCTGTAAATGTTGATGGGATGAGCAGGTTCATTCCTTCTTCGACTAAATCTTTCTCTCCTCATAATCCATGGTTCAATTGTGCTTGTTCTCTGGCCATCCAGGCTAGAGACAGTGCGTATCATGAGTGGAAAAATTCTCGTTCTCCTATCACTCTTGCTAATTTTCATACTGCTAGAAATCGTTGCAGGATACTCTTCGACGAGCAAAGCGGGCTTTCATCAAACGAAAGTGCGCTAACCTCCTTGGTTCTCCTACTGACAAATCCTTCTGGCCTCTTGCCAAAAACATCTCTAACAACTCTGTAAATCTGTCTTTTCCTCCTCTTATTTGCTCTTATGGTTAGCCAATTCTCCAACTGAAAAGTCCACCTCGGCCTCATATATTTTCTCTTAACTCAACCCCTGGACGAGATTCTGGCATTCCTCATCCTCCTCCTTTTCCTCTCAGGTATCCTATGCCTTTGCCTGTGATTACATCTGATCGGGTGCATGGGCTCCTGAAATTCATGAACGTTAGGAGGTGGTGGCCCGGATGGCATTCCTCCCTCGAGTTTTGAGGGGGCTTCCGTGCTATCCCTGCCCCTCATCAACTATATTCTCTATGTTCAATATTAGCACTTTCCCTCGGGATAGAAGCACGCACATGTCCAACCTATTCCGCAAAAGGGGGCTCTGGATCCTTCTAACTATCGTCCTATAGCTCTTACTTGTATTCTACCGGCGATCCTGAACTCTTCAACTTCATTTAACCATCTTTGACCTCATTCACCTCTTTTCCGATCGTCATACGCTTTTCGGCGCTCGAGGTCTACTTCGGCGATATACTTTCCTATCTTACTGATTTATGATCTCCGCCTTTAGGGACTACACGGGAAGACTGTTGGTGGCGCTTGACCTATCTAAGGCAATTGAACGGGTATGGAATGCGTCACTACTTCCAAGCTCCCCTCTTCTCCTTTGCTTATTTATGTCTAGTTTCTTTCATTTCGGTCACCAATATCGGCAGTTGTTGATGGATAGTTTTCGCCTCCTCTTTAGATCTAGCAATAGTTGTGTTCTAAGGGTTCTGTCCCATCTCCTACTTTATTCCTACTTTTCATTAATGATTTTCTCACCTGTACATCTAACTTTATCCACATGCTGATGACTCGACCTTCATTCTTTAACCTCATTTCAATTCTGCTAGCAGTTGCTTTTACTTCTATAGTTCTCTTTTGCCTTAACCTCTCCGATTATATTGCTGATCTGGATAGAATTTCCTAGTGGGGGCGAAAAACTGAAATTCAATTTTAAATACTCGATTTCTATAATCTCTAACAGCATCTTTCAAAGAGTATCCATTCTTCATTGTAAACGATCTGTCTCTCCTGCTGACAATATAAACATCCTGGCTCAACATAAACAAAAAATGTCTAGAAACCTCACATCACCAATCACAGGGTGGCCTCAAAGAAACTGGGAGTTCTGTTTAGACTGCGAGACTTTTTTCCTCTCAGCTGCTCCAGCTATGCAGAGTCCCATCCACCCTTGTATGTACAGTAACACTTGATAATAGTTCTACGCTCACATTTTCAATCTCTCTTTTTGATAGGGTTGAATCTAAAAAGGCTTAGAAACTGTTCTGTGTTTTCTAAGTTCATTTGACCTTTTATCTTTGCGGCGCGATGTTGGTGCTTTATCTCTTTCTATAGGTAATGCAGCGGCAGGTGCTCGAGGGAGCTTATCACTCACGTACTTCCACCTTTACGTCGCCCTCGTAGAACTAGAGGTGCTGTCTCCGCACATGAGTTTTGTGTTGATGTAGGTAACTCCAGGCTAGTTGCGGTGCTTCCTTCTTCCTGCCACATCTGTTCAGGAATTTCTTCCATCTTCTGTGTTTCCTGCTGAATTTAATCTCCCCCACTTCAAAGCCTGCGTCTGTGCTCATCTGTGTAATTTACTTTATTTGTTGACTTCTGAGGCGTGCAACACCCCCTCCTTGAATAGGGCTCTGCCCGTGAGTGGTGGTGATTACTGTAAAAAAAAAAAAAAAAATCACTACTAAGTTAAAAGATTGTCAGTCTCTCCTAAAACTTGGAAAAGCTTGCAAATTTTATTATAATTAAAAGCAAGTTTAAGATTGAGATGGGGTAACTTATTTTTAAAATTTTATGAATTTTTTTTCTATTTGGCAACATTCTCTCCAGAATAGGCAATATGATGAATAGAAGATCCCTAAGTACAATCAATATGAATTAAAGAATTTGTTTAAAGTTCAAAGAGAGTCACTTTAAAGAAAACATTTTCAATGAGAAAATTGCTGAATCAATTTGTTAGAAAGTATTTTTATGAACTCCAATTCATTGAATAGATTAAAACAAGATAAAGAAAATTTGGATCAAGTAAAGATAATCATACCCAAATATCGATAGGTTGCTACATTTCGATAATAATTAATATTGTGAAGCTACATTTCATAATTTTAACTTTTAAATATTATTATTAAAAAAAAATTATTAATAAATAATAATTAATACTTTTATTCTTTTAAATTATTTTAAAACTTCGATTTAGTTTAATTATTATTAAAATCTCGACCAATAGGAGAATTCTGGCCACCCATCAATATGGGGGTGGTTATCTTTACTTGATCCAAAAATGCTGAATCAATTAATGTTTTTACGAAATTGACATTATTAAAACAATTTTTGAAAGAACTTCCGTTTGAGGTTTTGAGTTATTGAAAACAACCATCCAATTAAATCCAATTAAATCCAATTAAATCCAATTAATATCCAATTAATATCCAATTAAATCCAATTAATATCCAATTAAAAATAGGAGAAAAATCAGAGACGGTTACTGTAAGGCTACCATCCTAGCAACACTTATTTACGGTTGAGTGCTTTACTTTCAATACGAAGAGAGAAATAAAAGATGAAGTTATTTGAATAAGAATGAATTAGTGAAGAAGTGACAAAGAGAAGAGCATTGATGAAAAATGAAAAATGAATAGGAAATGAAAAATTGCCGTGAGAAATAACTAATGATAGATGTAATGAATAAACGGACGACGTATAGGAAGGAAATAAAAGAGGAATGGATATACACTAAAAGAAGGGAATTTAGAGACTAAAGATATCAGCCAAAACTATACTCTATGACTTCACAACAAGCGATGGACTCTCACTGTGGTATCTCTTCAATGTAGGGATCATCCCCTGGGCCAGGCCGACAATCATACCCCCTCACAAATACCGCCATTCACTCTAATTAGGCACATTTCTTCTATCCTCGGCCAAGCTCACATTTATTTCCTTCTGACACTCCTTTGCTGACCCTTTTACCTCTTTTTTTTCCCTCCTACTTATACAACTTTTAGTTTTCCTTTCCAATACACCTTTCTTTCGAAACCTCATCATTGGCTCTCAGTATATTCAATCATGCATATATTTAATTCTTGACCCCTTGTATCATCTCGTCATTAAACTA
>JABUQX010051696.1:47500-50000 GCA_015478945.1 Trachelipus rathkii | reverse complement strand
GAGGGGGGGAAATAGTCCTACCCTGTCGTTCCCCCGGAAGGCCGAGAGACCCCGACTCCTGTCATCTTTGCGGTTTACCCTTGGGTATTCCTTTATTAAAAAAAAGAAAAAAATTTTTTTAAAGTTACGGATACAGATCCGTAAAACGTAACTGGTCCTATATATTTTTAATCATGTCCGTTACCACTGAAATTCATTGTTGGTATCATATAGTAGCAATATATTAAAAAAAAACTAAAAAAAATTCAAAACTGACCATTGTGTAAAACAGAAAAGGTCCCGATATTTTTTAATAATTACTTTTTTTTATTAAATTTTTTTTTGATCATGCTCATCAGCACTCATATTTATTGTTAGTATCATATAATGCATATATCTGCGCCATGAAACTCATAAGGACCTATAATATATATATATATTATATATATTATATATTATAATATATATAATATATATATATTATATATATATTATATAATATATATATATATATATATAATAGGATATATATATATTATAATATATATATATATATATTATATATATATATATATAAAGAAAAAAGAAGTGAAGCCTAAAAAAGACAAACTGTGATTGTTTTTTTCTATAAATTTGCTTCAAAATTTAAAACAATAGAATTAAAAAAAACATTTTATCAGAAAAAAAAAAATTAAATACATTTTTCGGGGGTATCTATTTTTATTTATTTATTTTTTTTTTTTTTTTTTTTTTTTTTTTTGTTATTTTGAGCTTTTGTTTATTGTGAATACAAATAATACAAAATGGCGACAATAAGTTTTTATTACTTATTGTTCTTTATATATATCAATTTATTTAAAAATCAATGGAAAATAAAAATAAATAAATAAATAAACAAATAAATAAATAAATATTTAAAATTATATGTGTTTGAAATCTTGGGTGTGAAGTTCAGTTTCTTTGCAATGATATTTTCTTTCCCTTGCCTTGTTTCTTTTTTCCTGATTTCTACCTGTTAAATAAAAGAGTAAATAAGAAGTTGATAAAAACATAACCTATTTTGACAATTGATAAAGTGGTTATTATTATTATTATTATTATTATTTTATTATTATTATTATTATTATTATTTATAAAGATATTATTATTATTATTATTATTATTATTATTATTATTATTATTATTATTATTATTATTATTATTATTATTATTATTATTATTATTATTATTATTATTATTATTATTATTATTATTATTATTATTATTATTATTATTATTATTATTATTATTATTTTTAAAGCTATAATTCTTCTTCTTCTTCTTCTTCTTCTTCTTCTTCTTCTTCTTCTTCTTCTTCTTCTTCTTCTTCTTCTTCTTCTTCTTTCTATTCCTTTCCTTTTTCTTTTTCTTCTCCTTTTCCTCTTTTTCTAGTTCTTTTTCCTTTTTCTTCTTTTTCTTTCTTTTTTTCTTTCTTCTTCATTTTTCTTTTTTTCTTTTCTTTTTTTTCTTTTTTTTTTTCTTTCATTTCACTTATTGTTACCTCAGTTTATGAGATAACGAGACGAAAAGAAAGTAAAAAAACTCCAGATAAAAAACCAAAATATTTAAAAACCGAGAAACTTAAATATTTAATAACAAGTCAAAATTTTATCTTTTTTATTTTAATTATATTTTTTGCTTTAGATAAGCTTGTACAGTTTGTACGTAGAACAAGAGGATGAAAATCATCACAAACACACACGCACACACACACACACACACACACACACACACACACACACACACACACACACACAACACACACACACACATACACATACACACACACACACCTACACACACACGCACATCTACACACACCTACACACACACCTACACTAACACACACATCTATACTCACACACATCTATATACACACACACATACACACACACCTACACACACACACACACAAACACCTACACATACACACACACCCCCACCTACATTAACACACAAATCTATACTCACACACATCTATACACACACACACTTACATTTCAAAGGTTTTAATATTTCCATCTAAAACAATGTATTTTATAACTTTCCAAATCAAAGCATAAGGATAATAGACTTTCAATTTGAGGCTTAATATTATTATAAATAAAAGGATGATATTGAAAATATGATTGGAATAATTTCGCAGTCAGCTGTTGCAACTGTCAAGAAATATTAATCTTATTGTGAAAAGCATAACAGCTGTGCCCTCCATGTAAATCATATAATGTAGTACATATAATGATAAGACTCAGGCATATATATATATATATATATATATATATATATATATATATATATATATATATATATATATATATATATATATATATATATATATATATATATATAGAGGCATATTTGTAGATACTGTACTGTGACTTCCGAGGTACATAACTTAACCTAACCTAAATTAATTTTAATTATTATACCAGTTTGTGATCAGTAAACTTCCGAGGTTATGGAACTACGCTATGCTTGTGAG
>JABUQX010051696.1:27500-37500 GCA_015478945.1 Trachelipus rathkii | reverse complement strand
GGCAGTAATGAAGAGGTGATAGTGAATGTGTGTTGGTTTGATAGTGTAGGAAGAATTTTGTATTTTTCTGATTGGTAGGGAAGAGGTAATAGGTAGAGTGAAAAAGTTGAAGAATGATAAATCCGCTGGTTTAGATGGAATTACTGGTGAAATGATCAAGAATGATAGTATTTTGGTCGAAAGAGTGCGTCGAGTGACTGAGGTACTGATTGGAAAATACCAAGGTGAATTTGGAAGTGGTAGAAGATATGTAGATCAAATCTTCACATTGAAACAAATGATTGAGAGAATGAGAGAGAAGAAGAATAAATTTTATGAACTTGTAACAGGCGTATGATAGGATTAATAGGGAAGTTCTATGGTAGGTACTAGTAGGCTTCTGAATGGAATCAAAAGTATGTATATATAACATATATATTATATATATTTTTATATATATATAATATATATATATATATATATATATAATATATTATATATTAAGATATATATATTATATTATATATATATTATATATATATATATATATTATATTTTTTGTTTTTTTTTTTACAGTTAACCACCCACTCACGGGCCGAGCCCTTTTCAAGGAGGGGGCAGAAAATAAAACAAGGAAAACCCCACCCAATTCCCAGCCTAAGGCAAATCTCTCAGGTGAGCGCCAGACGTGGGCTTTAGAGGGAAGATTTAAAATATAGTTGGAAACAGAAGAAGGCAAAGAGTTTCACAGAACAGAAGTAGCTGGAAAGAATGAGGCACCACAACGAACAAGTCTGGGGTTTCTCAATACTCACGCAAAATTCATGCGAGAGCATGGCACCCCTTGTATTGCGAGGGCGACGCAATAGAGGTTGAATGCGAGCGGCCAACTCCCCTGAGCATTTAACCGCTGTATACCTATAGAAAAAGACGATGAGTGCGCCAACGTCACGTTCCGCAGAGATAAGAGGGTTCAAGAGAGTTCTGAAATAGGGGACAGTTTATTAATTAGTCTTTTAACTTTAGACAACCCTATCCAATAAAAGGGTGGAGCCGGAGCCCCCCCCAAATGTGAGAACAATACTCCAAAACAAGGGCGAATAAGGCCCTTATATAACTGGAGTAGCTGTGCAGAGGAAAAAAAAATTCCCGCAACCTGAACAGAACTCCCAGCTTCTTTGAGGCCACCTTAGCAACCATTGAAAATATGAGGTTCCAAGATAATTGTTGTTTATGTTTAAGACCAAGATGTTTTATGTTATTACACAGGTGAGCGTTAGAGCCGTCGAAGGAAATAGGAAAGTTGGGAGGTGTTTTTGAGAGGGAGATGTAGAGAAGTTGAGTTTTTAAAGAGTTGAATTTTACAAGGTTGCGGTGACCACACCGGGAAATCCCATCCAGATCGACAAGGATAGAATCGGAAAGCTGAAGACGAGAGGCAACTCTAGAAGCAAAGGAGGGAGCAGATTTGAAGTGAGTAGAAGAGTGGAGGGTTGAGTCATCGGCATAAGAGTGAACAGAGTTAGAAGTACAGCTGAGGAGATCGTTGATGAAAAGTAGGAATAAAGTTGGAGATAGAACAGAACCTTGAGGAACACCAAAATTAACAGGAAAGGAGGAAGAGGTCGCTCCATCAACGAGTGCTGATATAGAGCGATCGGAGAGAAAACTAGACAAGAGAAAGCAAAGAGAAGGAGGAAACCCAAAGGAAGGGAGCTTAGAGAGCAGTGACGCGTGCCAAACCCGGTCAAAAGCTTTGGATATGTTCAAGCGCCAAATCCCACGCAAACGACATACCACACCATGGTCACCACCCAACTAGCAGAAAAGGACCATAAATCAGTTAGGTAGGAAAGTATGTCACCAGTTGACCTCGAGCGTCGAAAGCCAATACTGATGATCTGAAAGAAGGGAATGAGACTCCAAGATGATCCAAGAAATGAGAGTTAAGAAGAGTTTCAAAATTTTTAGATAGAATACAAGTGGTGAGAGCTATAGGGCGATAGTTTGAAGGATCAGAGCGGCTACCTTTTTTCGGGATCGGTTGGACATATGCGCGCTTCCAGCACTGAGGAAAGTATTAGTATTAAGATCATGAGTAGAGTGAACGGGACAGGCGCCAGCTTCAGAAGGCACACTCCCTCAATACACGGGAGGAATGCCGTGCGGGCACTAGCTTTCCTGGCGTTCATAGATATTAGGATCTCACGCACCCGGATCATGGTAATTCACAGGTAAAAGACATGGGGGAAACCTGAGAGGGAAGGAGTAGGGAAGGAGGGATGCCAGAATCGTCCAGGGTAGAATTAAATGAAAAAGGAGCCGAAGAGATTGGCCTTTTTTCAGAAGGAGAGTTAGCAACAGATCCGTCAGAGCGGATAAGAGGGAGGAAAAGCAGATTTACAAAAGTTGTTAGAGATGTTTTTGAGCAATGGGCCAGAAATTTTTAATTGTAGGAGAACAAGCAGGTCGTTTCGCACCTTCTTTTAGTGGAAAGTGCGCTAGCCTTCGATAGTACCCTGCAACGATTCGAGCAGCAATTGAATATAATATATATATAATATATATATATATATATATATATATATATATATATATATATATATATATATTATATATATATATATATATTTTTATTAATATTATATATATATATATATATATATATATATATATATATATATATAATAATAATATATATATATATATATATATATATATATATATATATATATATTATATATATATATATATATATATATATATATATATATATATATATATATATATAGATTATATATATATATATATATATATATATATATATATATATATAATATAGAGTATATATATATTATATATATATATATATTATATATATTGTGAAGCGTATGGTAAAGGAAGGTGTTAGATTGATTGAGAATGAAAGAGAGTGGAGGGTACCCTGCTTATTGTTCGCAGAAGATTTGGTTTTATGTGGCGAATTTAAAGAAAGTTTGTGAGGATTGGTAGAGGGGTTTAGCAGGGCGTGTAAAAGGAGGGGTTTGAAAGTAAATGTAGATAAGAGTAAGGTTATGGTGTTTTGTGAGGAGTCCGCGGTGTGAAACCAAACCAGCAAAATTAAACGAACACCACACACAAGTCCGCGGTGTGAAACCAAATTCGATGGCTAGCAACTAGAACAAGTATCTGAGTTTAAATATTTTTTATATATGCTGGATGAAATAGAACGGATGATGCAGAGAGTAATAAGAAAGTTGCGAATTGTAGGAAGGTAGCTGATGCAATTAAATCCTTGGTGGATACAAAGGGGTTAAGTCTTGAGTGCGCTATGGCTTTGCATGAAAGTATGTTGTTACCTGTGTTAATGTATAGTATTGAAACTATTGAATGGAATAAGTAGTATAGATTTAAGGCACAATCTATTCAGATAGACAATTTAGGAGCGTGTTAGGTGTGAGAAGAATGTCTGAAGGAAATGAATGTGAGTTGGCAAAGGAAAAGAAGGGTGAATAATTGTAGTAAATGGCCGGGTTTTGTGAGGGGGTATGGTCGTGGGACTGGCTCAGTTGATGAACCCCACATTGACGAGATATCGCAGTGAGGGTCCATCGCAGTCTTATGAGGTCCTAGGGTGAATGTTATTTTTACTGCGACGAGCTCTTACTTTAGGGTATAGAGGGGATGGTAGGGCTGGTTTTGCTTTCGACATATGTCATGCTCTTCTACTTAACTATCCTTTTTCCGTGCATGTTACGCATCCTACCCAACATCTAGTGCAGAGGTTCTCAAACCTATTTCGTCTACCGCCCACTTTGAAAATTAATTATTTTTCAGCGCCCCCCAATTTTTTTTACTTTACCAAAACTTAAAAACCACAATAATATATATATAGTAGCAGTATATATATATATATATATATATATATATATAGAGTTAAAGAGAGAGAGCGCGTGTATTATATATATATATTATATATATATATATATATATATACCGATATATATATATATATATATATATATATACTCGATATATATATATATATATATATAGTTGTTGTTGTTACATATTATATATATGATAGAGTGATATTATGTTATTAAGCATATTTATATAAAAACATAAAATAATTATATATATATATATATATATATATATATATATATATATAGTATAAATATAGTATAAAAACTAAAATTTATACAATCAAACAGGGCAGAAATATGAACTAAAATTACTAAATAATCGATGTTGTGTAGTAGGTAGGTTTTAATTTCAGTGAATTTTAAAATATTAAGTAGATGAAATTACAAATCAGCCATCGCCCCCCTCAACCACTTTAACACCCCCCATTTTTTCTAGGCCCCTTACCACCCCCATCTAGGCCTCCAGCGCCCACAAAGGGGCGTTATCGCCCACTTTGAGAAACACTGATTCTAGTGGGAGACAAAGGGAGGATAAAGAAAGAAAGAATAGGAAAGAAAGGTAGTAGGACAAAAAGAAACCCCAGCCTTACCGCCCCATTTATACCCTTTAGTGAGAACTCGCCGTAGTCAGAAAATCCACCCTAGAGCTTCACGGGACCGAGACGGACCCTCACAATGGCATCTCGTCAATGTAGGGTAAAAACCCATGGACCAGATGAGCCACAAGCATATCCCCTCACAAATCCTCGCCATTCACTCCTATTATGCACCACCTTTCTTCTAGCCTCTACCAAACTTGCATTCCTCTCCTCTAGGCATACCTCTACTTATTCAATCCACTTTTTCTTTGATCTCCAAGCCGGTCGATTCCCAGCACTCTCACTACTATACATCCGCTTAACCAACCGACTATCTTCTATCCTCTCCACATGACCAAACCATTTCAATGAACTCGTTTATCCTCTCATTTACGCCTTTCTTCACACCACATAACTCCCCAATGCATTCATTCCTCATTTTATCAATTCTTCTCACACCTAACACGCCCCTAAGAGTGTCCTGCTGAACATATTGTACTTTAGATCTATACCTCTTAATCCAGACCATAGTTTCACTACCGTGCATTAACACAGGTAACAACATGCCCTCATGTAAGACCCTAGCGCACTCAAGACTTAGTCCTTTTACATCCACCAAGAATTTAATTGCACCAGCCACCTTCCTACCATTCACAACTTTTCTACTACAATCTGCATCATCCGTTCCCTTTTCATCCAACATATATCCTAAATATTTAAACCCAGACACTTGTTCCAGATGATCACCGTCCAACATAACTACACACCGAAGACTGTCCTCACTCACAACTTTTACACACCTTGCCAAATCCCTCAACCAATCCTCTCAAACTCTCTTTAGATTATCGAAATAAAACCAAATCATCCACATATAATATAGGTAGGGCACCCTCCACTCTCTTCCATTTTCTATCATTCTAACACCTTCCCCTACCACCCCCACCTCAAATTCTTTCATAACCCCATCCATATACAAATTAAATTACAAGTCAAAGAAATTAAATATATATATATATATATATATATATATATATATATATATATATATATATATATATATATATATATATATATATATATATATATATATATATATATATATGTATAAGTCTAGACATATATACAAAAGAAGCTTTCGAGGGGCAGTTGTTGAAAGGCAAACATTTGAATATATATATATATATATATATATTATTCTTACATATATTATTATCTTCATATTATGATTATTATTATTATAAATATAAATATATTTATTATATATAAATATTACATATATATATATATTATTGTTATATATTATATATTATTACATATTATTATTATTATTATTAAACTATACATGCGATTATTATTATTACATATATAGATATATATTGTATTTATTATATTATATATTATTATTATTATTCCTATTATATTTATATTATTATATTATTTTATTATTATTATTATTATTATTATTATTATTATTATTATTATTATTATTATTATTATTATTATTATTATTATTATTATTATTATTATTATATATATAAGTGTATATTCATGTATATATATTATTATTATACATATATATACATATATATATATATATATATATATATATATATATATATATATATATATATATATATATATATATATATATATATTATATGTAGGATTTAGTGTGATTATAAGCAGTAATTTGAAAGTAGCTAATCAGTGTTTGGAAGCTACAAAAGTTAATAAGATGCTGGGCATAATAAATCGCAATGTTGTTTACAAGAGCAAGAAAGTTATAAGTAAACTATAATAGCTATGTTAGAGGCAACTGAGTATTGTGTAAGCACAATTTTGGGCCCCTTATTTAAAGAAAGACTTAGATATGCTAGAGCGAGTGCAACGTAGGGCAACAAGGATGATTTCTGGGTTTGAGGGTAAGAGCTATGAGGAGAGGCTGAAGGAGTTAGGAATGTTTTCTGTAGAAAGGCGATTTCTCAGAGGGGATATGATACAAGTCTACAAAATATTTACATCTATTGATAATACAGAGACCAATAAATTTTTCATAGTAGAGCATGGACAGGTGACCAGGGGGCATAATAAGAAAATTAAGAAGAAAGCATGCCATCTTGATATAAGAAAGCATGCATTCAGTAATAGGGTTGTTAAATTTTGGAATAGTCTGCCACAGGAGGTTGTTGAGTGTGACTCAATTGCAACATTTAAGAAAGGGTTGGATAGGTATATGGATGGGTTGGGTATCATATAATATATTTAGACGAAGCCAAATTGGCGGGTTTTTAGTTACAGTAGTTATTGATGTTAGACTACATGCGTGACCATAACTTAGTTATAATGCATGTGGATGGTTTGGGTATCATATATATATATATTATATATATATATATATATATATATATCATTAGTTTTGACTAAGCCAAATTGGCTAAGCATGTGGATGGTTTGGGTATCATATATATATATCATTAGTTTTGACTAAGCCAAATTGGTGGATTTGTAGTTACAGTAATTTGACAAGCCCTAGGGTGCTTTGTGGATTTGCATGAGCATGTTTGGTTAGTGGGTTGACTGGGACAGTCTCGACAGGCCCGTGTGGCTTCTTACTGTCTCTATATTCTTAATGTTCTTATCGTTCATTATATATATATATTATATATATTATATATATATATATATATATATATATATATATATATATATATATATATATATATATATATATATATATATGGAGGATGCCCTTTGTTATTAAATACCACACTCAATAAAATAGCTTTAATACATTAGTAAAACTTTAAAAGTATCTTTTTTTACAGTAAATTGCTCACAAGCTTTCGCCGGCATTACGCGCGGACTCTTCAGGTGAGATTTTCAGAACAAAATTGTCTTCTGCGTAGATGGGGAAAGAAACTGGAACTTGCGAAATATATACATATATATATATATAAGAGTAGAGATATTATTAATATAGTTATTATTATGTATGGTTATTATTGGTTGGTTATATATATATGGTTAAGTTGTTATATTATATATATATATGATATAGGCTACATATATATATAGCAGCAGTTAGGCTATATATACATATATATATTAATATTACTGTCATTAACATTAATAGAAGTTATGCTGCTGTTGGAAAGAAAGATATATATACATATATATATTACATATAAAGAGCATATATATATATATATATATATATATTATGTTAGTTATTGCCATTATATATTATTATTATTAGATATATATATATATTATTATATAATATTATTATATTATATTATTATTATTATTATTATTATTATATTATTATTATATTATATATATTATTACATACATATACATAGATATTTTATACTATAGTTTTTTTTATAATTATTAAGAAGAAGAAGAAGATATTTATGTATTCTTAATTTATCTATTATATTGGTTATATTGTTATACATATATGATATATATATATATATATATATATATATATATATATATATATATATATAATTATATATATATATATATATATATATATATATTTTGTTTTATATTATTATTATATATATATATAAATATGAATTTTGAATTTCCATTATATTTTTTTCTCATCTTCATATAATTATTATTTAAATCAAAATACCTGTTCTTTATTATTGCTATTATCTTTATCAAAATCGATTTGTCTTTCCGGTAAGGCTAACTATTTTGCTCGATTTCAAATTTTTGACTTATTTTATTTGTTTTATAGGCAGAGGATATTATTATTATTATTATTATTATTATTATTATTATTATTATTATTATTATTATTATTATTATTATTATTATTATTATTATTATTATTATTATTATTATTATTATTATTATTATTATTATTTATATTATTATTATTATTATTATTATTATTATTATTATTATTATTATTATTATTATTATTATTATTATTATTATTTATTTTTATTACATATTACTATTATTATTATTATTATTATTATTATTATTATTATTATTATTATTATTATTATTATTATTATTATTATTATTATCATTATTATTATTATTATTATTATTATTGTTATTGTTATTATTATTATTATTATTATTATTATTATTATTATTATTATTATTTACATTATTATTATTATTATTTTAATTATTTTTTTGGGGGGGGGAGGGAGTATCCTTAAATTTAAAATATTTTTAAATTTTAAATTTGATTGAAGTGAGATACACACACATTACTGCTGATTTCAAAGAAAATTATTTGTTAACATTCTGGACAAAATGATTAAGTTTTATTAACGGCGTGTCGACGATTTAAGCCATAAACCATTATTTACCAAAGTAACAAACTTTGTTTTTGTTTTTTTTTTTTTTTTTTTTTTTTTATTTTTATTTTAATTTTTTTTTTTTTTAAAGCGTTCGCATCCTTGTTTAAAAATTCTACTTAAAAAACTCATTTGAGTTTCCTGATGAATTCTTCCGCCGTTCCATGCTGTTTTTGAATTATAAATACAGACCCTATATCCACATACATCTACAGACACACCACACACTCATCAATACCCCGCCACATAGTAGCAGCAGCAGCAGCAGCAGCAGGCATATATACAGCAGCAGCAGCAGTTGGTTAGCAGCATATATGTATATGTTATATATAAGAGTATATATAGCAGTATATATATATATATATATATATATATATATATTATATATATATATGGATATAGTTATATATATATATATATATATTTATATATATATATATATATATATATATATATATATATATATATATATATATATATATATATATATATATATATATATATATATATATAAGAGATGCTACCCAAAGTTCGGAAAATTTGACTGGTAAACAAAAGTAGGTTACCGTACCTAGTAGTTTTCACCGTCTCCTTCAAACTAGTTCCTTTGAACATTTATACAGCGATCCCAGCCTTTTGACAAGGAATCCATGTATCCCTGGAAATTCTCAATTGTGAGTGCGTTGAGGACCTTCTGGGATTCACCCTGGATAATCTCAATCGTGTTAAAACGACACCCTTTCATCCTTAATTTCATTTTTTATAGAATAGGAAAAAGAATTTGGCGACTTCCACTGAGACAACTGCTGCTTAGTCTCAGGATCATAACCGTAAACCCGTGATTCAACACCAGTTGGGAAATTGGAAACGAAGTTGGGGATATCTATGAGTTGTTGCTTGAGTTCCGAACAGATAGACTCGATAGACCTTGTTCGTTGCTCAGCAGTCTTAACACAAATTTTGTTGAAATCCGTCTCATGTTTAAAACAGTCCCGTATAATATCTTACAAAGATCGTGGATAGTTCTCATACGATCTACACTTATAACCTAGCAAACTCTTGAAATAGTTCAAGGCGTTTTCTTTGTTGATGGTCGACCGGAAGGCTCATCATCATCAACAGCTGTTGGTTCCTCCTTGAAGCATTTGTACCATAAATAGGTTTTGCTTTCGCTAAT
>JABUQX010051696.1:17500-20000 GCA_015478945.1 Trachelipus rathkii | reverse complement strand
CTGACTGTTTGGTTTTAGAAACTTACCTGAGATTCGCGTCCCGTCTAGCCACCGCTACGGTAAACAGAGCTTCCAAGCTTCCGTATTACTCGCTTATGGCTCGTTTGTGTGCTCCTTGTGTCCGTCTCGCAAGAGCCTATAGGCGTCCATATTCTGCACATTTGCGTCCGTACTCTTGTAACCTAACGTGCACTAGGAACCGCAATTACCTCACGCAACGTAAAACATCAACCTAAACCTTCCTCCATCCCCTAACTCTCCTCGATACTCCCTATACTGCAACCATACAAAGCTCTATTGAGATCGTGCGCTTATTTAACCAGCAACACTCATAACGCGTTCTACATCCCTAACCTTAAAATCTCTAAAGGTCTCTAAGCCTAAATTAATATATACTGAGAACGCGAACTTTACAGGCGTCGAAGACCTTTTAACCGTCTACATTTCTAACATTGTATAGTAAGTGTGTTCTTTAATTTATTTTTTATCGAGTTATTATATGGTAACGGGGTAGTCAAATCACTGATAAATGGTCCATATATATATATAATTTTTATATATATATATATATATATTATATATATTAATTATTATATATATATATAGATATATCTATGGATGGGTAGTTTATGTTATACTAAATAATTATGTTAGCGCACTATTATGCTTATATATATATATATATAGATGTAGATATTTATATTATTTTGTTATATATATATATATATTATATATATATTAGGGAATAATTATATAATTATATATAATATATTAATAGTTAACTTATTATATTTTATGTTTGATAATATATAATATTATACATAGTATTCGATGTTATAAGTGGTATAAGGTATATATATATATATACTATTTATATATTTATGTATATAAGTTGTATGATGTTTTGTGTAGTTTTATGTATATATTGTTTAGTTAGTTTATATATACCTTAATAGTTGTGGGTTTTTTGGTTATAGGCGAGTTGGTGTTATGTTATTAGTTATGGTTGTGTATAGTTATATGTATTATTATATTATATATGTATATTTATATAATATATATATATATATATATATATTATTATTATTGTATATAATATTATATAATTAAACGTATATAATATATATATATACGTATATATTATATATATAGTATCTGTCTGATTTTATTGTTATATATTAGTGTTGGTATTATTAAGTTAGGTTTATGTTATATTTGAAATGGTATTTCTGTTAGTATATATTTATTTAAAGCAATCTCTTAAAAATTATTTTTCTTACATAATTTCATCATTACTAAGGAAGTATGATTTGAATTTATTTGTATATAATGTAATGATGATATTAATCATATATTATTATTATATGTAGATAATATGTATATGAAATAAAATTATTAGATAATTTATATAAGTAATTATATATATGAATAATTGAATAAGTAATTGATATGTATTATATTATGTATGATAATAATAATTAATAATAATTAATAAATCAGACATCGTATATTAATAATATTATAGATTAATAGTTAATAAGTTAATTAATTGAATAGTGATGAATTAATATATTAATATAAATGATATTTAATAGTTAATAATAAATATATAATAATAATAATAAATAATAATAATTAAATAATAGATTATATAGATATTATTAGATATATATATAATATTAATTTAATAATAATTAATAATATAATAATTAATAATAATAATGATTAATAATGATAAAATATATAAAATAGTAATTTAAAAATATATTTAATAATATACTTAAATATATATAAATAATAATATATAAATATATATGAATAATAATATTAAGTAATAATAATAGAATATATATTATAGTGAATATACTTAATAGTATAATAATTAATAATAATAAGTGTGTATTAATGTAATAATATATATAATTTAATAAATTAATACAATAGATAATAATAAAATAGATAATAATAATAATTTAATAATTTAATAAATATATATATAATAATAATTAATAATAGATAAATTAATAATTAATATTAATTAAGTAATCTATCATGAAAATAATTTATATGATAATAATTAATAAAGTATATATATATTAATATATTAATATATATAATAAATTATAATAATTAATAATATAATAATAATTAGATTAATAATAATTAATAGATATATAATAGATTAATATAAAATTAATATTATAAATTGATAATAAATAATTAATATATAATATATATTATATATATTGTATATATATATTATTTGATTAATAATAATTGTAATATATATATAATATTAAATATAGCATTAGTAATATATTATAATTAATACAATATATGGTTAATTATAATAGATTTATTTGTGAGATATTGCATATTAATAGTCATAATCTTACAGATTTGGATGCGTTTTTTTATTCTTAATGGTAGTAGGTTAGTTTTTTTTTTTAATTTGTATCTGGAAGTATAGTTCGTGAAATGATCGGTGTGATTCTATGAT
>JABUQX010051696.1:5000-7500 GCA_015478945.1 Trachelipus rathkii | reverse complement strand
TTCTCACCACCAATCCAGACCTGCGGACTCCCTTTTTATTTTCCTTTAATTTCAAGGCCCGAATAATTTCCTCCATTTGCTATTTCTCCTCCCCCTCCCTTCCCCAATTCATTCCCATCCTCGCCTGCTTGCAAATCTTCTTCCCTCCCCTCACCCGCTTCATTCAATATCCACTAAAAATTACTCCCCCCACCTTTTCCTCACCCCCTATCCTCTCCTCCTATCCACTCCCCCTCCCCCCTTTATCCTCTCCCCCAACCCCTCCTTCTTCTTCCTTTTTTTATTTACTTCTTTCCAGAACATCTTACTCCCCGATTCAAAATTTTCCGTCACTCCCGTCACTTTTCTACACCATTCATCTTTTGCTCTTCTCTTCGTCCTCTCCACCGCCCTCTTTGCTTCCACTCTAAACCTTCTATACTCCTCCCAGCTTTCCTCTCTCCTACTCCCCAACCATTTCACATAAGCCTCCTTTTTCCTCTTCACCACCTCCTTCACCTCCTCATTCCACCATTCACTCCCTTTCCTTCTGCTTGCGCCCACCCTTTTTACTCCACATACCCTTCTAGCCTCTTCACATACTGCCTCTCCTTAAATCTCATCCACTCCCCCTCCACTCCCCCAATTCCCGTCCCTCTCACGTCTCTCCACCTGTCCTCCATACTTCTCCTAAACTCCCTCTTACACATACTGTCTCCTCCAATTTTTCCACCTTTATCACTTTCTACTCTCCTCTTTTCTCCCTTTTCCCTAAAACCGTTCACTCTCCTCCACCCCTTATCCTAGCAACCACCAAATAGTGATCCGATATTCCCCCTCCCCGCCCCTCTAAATACATTTACATCTAGTAATCTGCCTCTATCTTCCCATTACACACCACATAATCCGGAAGTACCCGCCCTCGCCCCCGTTATCTCACTCTCCTGTCCTATACTTGTTGATTTTACTTTTTAAACCAAGTATCCCCACTATCATTCTTCTTCTCAACACCAGACTCTAACAGACTTTTCTACCATTAACATCTCCTCTCCTCCTTACCCCCAAAATGGCCCTATTATTTCTTCCCACGCCCCCTCCTTCCCACATCCTGCATTCAAATCTCCCAATAGGCAAATTTTATCATTTACCCCGAACTTTCCCAACATTCATTCAACTCATTCCAAAATCTTTCTCTCTCCTCCTCCCTCGCTCCATTCACTGGTGCATATACGCATATAAAAACCCACATTTCCCCCCCGAATTTCACTTTTACCCACATTATCCTCGAACTCACCTGTCTGCACAACCTTACCTTATCCCACACCTCTTTCCTCATAACTATTCCCACTCCTTCCCTCGCCCTCACTCTCTCGTTCACCCCTGATATCATACCCTTGTAATTTCCAAATTCCATCTCCCTCTTTCCCTTCAGCTTAGTTTCTGTTACCCCTAGCACATCCAACCTTTTTTCTTCAAACATTAACCCCACTTCTCCCTCCTTTCAAATCTCGTACCCCTCTCACGTTCATACATCCCACCCTAATTACCTCTCTCCTCCCCATCTTATCCTTCTGTCTATATATATATATCAGGCTGCACGCTTTATGGGATCCCCCCCTAGGCACTTCCCAACACCTAAGGCCACCACCCGCTCACCAAATACACCCACAATACCCCCAATAAAAATAAAGAAAATGTTAAAATGGAAACACAAAAATATAAAAAAAAAACACACAAAAAATATAAAAAAATATAAGAGGTTAAAACCTACACCCCATCAGTTTACATATATATACATATATATATATACACATATATACATATACACATACATATATATAATATTATATATATATATATATTATATATATTACTTATATATATATATATATTATTATATTATATATATTATTATATATATAATATAATTATATATATATATAATATATATATCATATAATATATTATATATCTTATATATATATACATATAATAAAACATATATATATATATATATTTATATATATATACTATATATATATATATTATATATATATATATATATACATATATACATATATACATACATACATACATACATACATATATATATATATAAATATAAAATACAAAATGTTAAAACCCACAATTTATCAATATATATATACTCCCACACCCCCCTTCTTTTCCTTTTTCTTTAAAATTTACACCCGTTAAAAACTTTCTTAATCCAATAAAATCTTCACTTAATTATTTTTAAAAAATTCTTTAAAATCCCCACATATACCCACAATAACCCATCCATATATATATATATCATTAAAAATCGTACCCTAAATAATCGATATCAAATGTCAAAATAACGATATCAAATATCAAACATTAAAATCGTACCCTAAATAACGATATCAAATATGAAAAATAACGATATCAACCATCAAACCCTAGATCTAAGTTAGCCTAAAATTAATTCTCACTTCCAATAAATGGCAATGTTCATGCAACCTGTGATATATAAGTT
>JABUQX010051695.1:82500-90687 GCA_015478945.1 Trachelipus rathkii | reverse complement strand
AAGTATGTCGATCATTGACTACGAAAGCTAGACTTAATTAGTGTTAATGGTTTAAACTCTATATATAAATGTTAATAGTTTTATCAAATTTTTCTTGAAATAATTTTTTTTAAAATGAAAATATAACTACCTCAAGGGATAATATTAATCATGTAAAATATTGCAATACAGAGCATAGTAGTCTCTGAATATTCTTCCTATATTAATAGTATAATATATATATATATATATATATTATATTATATATATATATATATAATATATATATATACTATATATATATAAATATATAGATATAATATATATATATATATATTATATATATATATATATATGATATATATATATAATATAGATATATATATATTAGATAGAAATAATATATATATTATTATTATCTATTATTATTATTATTATTAATTATTATTATATCATTATTATTATATTATTATTATTATTATTTATATATCTTATTATTATGAGGATGTACGATTAGTACGTATCGCAGTATCCGGCCATTTTTTGGTATCGGTATCGGTTAATATGACCGATACTTCTTACTTTTGGATGAAAAATTATGAAAACTTTTAGATTCAATAATAAATTAGGTTTACGATATATAACAGAGAGTAAGTTGAATGGACGATGAATCGTATATCTGGAACAATCGGCCATATTTTTTCCTCAATCGTCATTGCCGTCGTCATAGCAATTTCTGGCCTTTTATTTTGCCGATTAAGTGAAGAAATATTACCCAGAAACTGGAAAAGATTATGTTTTGCAATCATAACTTTAGAACTCTAAATTAAAGTACAGAATTTTGGGTATGTCCAATGGTCTCGTATATATTTTTTAAAAATCAATCGGTTTTGAAAGATGCTTACTATATATTAAATTTATATAAAATAGGAAGTTGAGATACCTAAGTAGGAAGTATTTGATTATTACAATAAATCATAGTAATTCCTAATAAGAGAACTAATTATTATTAAATCCAGAGAACATTATTATTATTATTATATTACATATATTATTATGATTATTATTATATTATAATTATTATTATATTATTATTATTATTATTATTTAATTATAATTAATAACTATAATAATTATAATATATAATTATAATTATAATATAATTTATAATTATTATTATTATTATTATTATTATAATCTTAATTATATTATTATCTATTATTATTATTATTATATTATTATTATCGTTAATTTTTGTTATCATTCATTATTATATCATTATTTTTATTATTCATATATTATTATTATTATTATTTATTATTATTATTATTTATTTATATTATTCATGATTATTATTATATATTATTATTATATTATTATTATTATTATTATTATTATTACTATTATTATATTACCTAACGCTATTACTCTTTTCTGAATCAGGAGGCTAAATATCATCCCTAATCGAATTTGATATCCAACGTATACATTAATTTCATAATTTCTCTCTAATAGAGTGAGTAGTGCCGATGTAAACATTATACTCCTGTAAAACGTCTCAGAAAAATCTCGGCATCTCCTAACTTCGATGTTTTGTGGCATAAAACTCTTTCTTCCTAATCTACTATAATAATCTTGTGCTTCTGCTACCGTTTTCCTAACAGAACAGATTTTTCACGCCTTTTTGGAATATCTTACTACTTCACGGCGAGACTGATTATATTTTCTCATTCCTCTAATAGGGGATTCAATGTTACAAAACACCTGAATGGTTTGGCTCTCTCCTATTTATTGATCTACGTGGCGAAAGGGGTCTGAATCATCAGCATTCCTAAAAAAAATCTGGAGCAACTAATTAAGAACACTTGACACAATTCCGTATCGCCCCAAACCATTTCTTGGAAACACCTGACCTATTGTTTCACACTAGTTCTTTCAACTATAAATACACCCCCTATCGGTCCCTATTGGAATAAATCTTGACCACAAACCTGATATATCTTCTTTTCATTTTTATTAATACCTTAGTAATCTCTCCAACAGCTCCCATCCTGTCACTATACGTTTTTCTGTACTTTGATCGGGCCGATTGTAGGCTTATTTCGTCGCTTTTACCGCTAAACTATTAATTATGGAAGATACTGCTTTGTCACCTGAAGTTTTCTCTGCTTTGCCGATAAAGGTCGGAGCTCATCCGTGGTGGGATAAGCAAGTTCATCCTTCTTCACCTAATACTTTCTATCCGGCAAAAATAATAGTCATCTTCTGTGATGTTCTCTGCCATTCAGGCTAGAGACAGTGCGAATCGGGAGTGGAAAAATCCTCATTATAGTCACCCTCGCTAATTTTTCATTCAGCAGATCGATTGAGGGATATTCTTCGACGAGCAAAGAGAACTTTCATTAAACGAAAGTGACCATGACCCTTTGTTCTGCTACGACAATATCTTTCTGCGTCTTTGTCAAAACATCTCTAAGAAATTCTGTAAATCTGTATTTCCTCATCTTATTCGCTCTGAATGGTGTTCCTTGTTGCTTAATACTCAACTGAAAAAGGCCAATCTCTTTGGACGTTTCCTATTTTTCTCTTAAACTCGAACCCCATGGACAATTCTTGTCCTTCTTATTCCATTCTCCTCCGTATACCCTCTCAACGTGTCTACAAGATGTTTGATTACACTGATCGGGTGCAATGGGCTCCTAAAATCTATTTGAACTGTAAGGAACACGAGTGGCCCGGAATGCATTTCCTCCCCAGTTTGAGCGGAGTGTAAGCTTGCCCGTGCGTGAAGAATGTTAACACTCGTTTCAAATATTTCTCTATGTCTCAATCACAACTTTTCCTCAGTGTGGGAAGCACGCTTAAATCGTCCAACTATTCCCGGAAAAAAAAAGGAAAGAGGAAGAAGCCTGATGATCTTTCGTAACCATCTCCCTTTTTAACTTCCCCCGTTATTAAGGCTCTCACTTGTATTCTATCTAAGGATCTTTTGAACCACTTCTCAACTCTCCACTTCTTCTTAGAATCATCTTGAATCTCAATTCCCTTGCTTGCGTACGCCAGTACGGCATTTCGGCCGCTTGAGGTCTTACTGGCGAATACTTTCCCTCTTTAACCGGATTTGATGGTTTTCCGCCATTAGGAAACTACGGGGAGACTTGCGTCGTGGCGCCTTGACATATCCAAAGCATTTGACAGGGTATGCAAGCGTCACTGCTCTCCAGGCTCCCCGCCTTCTCATCTAGCTCTACTTGATGTCTAGCTTTCTTTCTTCATTCTCAGAGGGACATGCAAAGAGCCACTGTATTGATTTTTAAGCGATCTATAAATTTGGTGAGGTACAGCATGACTGGAAAACAGATATGTTGTTGCTTATTTTATAAGAAGGTAATAATGGAAGTTTCTGGGAAATTATAGCGCCAGTTAGCTTAACATCTCCTGGTTGTAAACGGTTTTGGAAAATAACTAAAAGGTCAATATAGAGAAATATTTTAGAAGATAACAAGGATATTGTATTGACTCCCAGCACGGGTTTTCAGAAAGGGTAGTCTGTCAGACAACCTTTAGATTTATGGATACATTCTGACATGCAATTTGACCGCAGAAATCCAGTGATTTTCTATGTTTAACTTAGGAAAGTTTGATAAGTTCCCACAAAAGCTGATGAAAAATTATTGAATGATTAGCGTGGAGTGGAACATGGTTGCATTTAAAAGAGTGTTTGCGAAAGTAGAAAACAGTGTGTTACAACTAAATGGGAATTAAATTCATCATGGGCGAAATAGTGAGAGTGGATTGTCCCATAGGGTTCTATGCTGGGGCCACTTGTTCCTCATTATATATAAATGATTTAGTCAGGGACTAATGCAAGGTTTCTAATTTGCAGATGATACTAAAGTGGCCACCTCAGTTAGGAATAGTGAAGGATGCATAAAAATTCAAAAATGATCCTGATAAACTTCTTGGGTGGGCAGATAAGTGCAAATATGAATTTTAATAGTAAAAAGTGTAGGTTCTTCACCTAGGTTACTCAAAATAAAAGTTTTTAACTAACGATTGAATGGGCATTGGTTGAGTCTGTAGAACCAAGAAAAAGATTGGTGTGTTATAAGGCATAATTTGGAAAGTAGCTAATCAGTGTTTGGAAGGCAGAAGAAATAAAAGCTTAATAAGATGCGGCATAATAAATCGGCATGCTCGTTTACAGGAAACAGGACAGGGAAGTAATAAGTAAACTGATATAATAGCTATGTCTGGCCAGTAATAGCAGTATTGCGCACAAGTTTTTGGGCCCCTTATTTAAGAAAAGACTTAGATTGATGCTAGAGAGAGAGTGCAACGTAGAGCAACCAGGGATGATTTCTGGTTTGAGGGTAAGAGCTATGAGGAGAGGCTGAAGGAGTTAGAATGTTTTCTGTATAAAGGCGATTTCTCAGAGGGGACATGATACAAGTCTACAAATACTGTAACATCTATTGAAATACGAAAGAGACCAATAAATTTTTATGCTAACAATGGACAGGTGACCAGGGGCATAATAAGAAAATTAAGAAGAAAGCATGCCATCTTGATATAAGAAAGCATCCATCTTGATATAAGAAAGCATGCAATCAGTAATAGGGTTGTTAATTTTAGGAATAGTCTACAGAGGATGTTGTTGAGAGTGACTCGATTGCAACATTTAAGAAAGGGTTAGATTCATTTATGGATGGGTTGGGATAGATATAACTATATTGACGAAGCCAAAATTGGCTGGTTTTTAAGTCCTATAGTAGTTATTAATGGTTAGATGCATGTGTGACCATAACTTAGTAATTAATGCATGTGGATGGTTTTGGTATCATATTATATTATATATGTTATAATATATTATATAAAATATATTATTATATATATATATAATATATATATATTATATATATATATATATATATAATATATATATATATATATTATATATATATATATAATATATATACATTAGTTTTGACTAAACCAAATTGGTGGATTTGTAGTACAACAACTATTGACAAGCCTAGGGTGCATTGTAGGATTTCATGAGCATGTTTGGTAAGTTGGTGGTTGGACTTGGGACAGTTCGATAGGCTCAGTTGCTCTTACTGTCCTATATTCTTAATGTCTTAATCTTAATGTCTTAACTAATTTTGCCTGATTTGTTTCGGTTTCTGTCTAACTAGTGTCTGTTCCTCATGTTCTTTTATCTCCACCTTATTCCTACTTTCATTAATGATTCTCACCAGCACATCTAAACCCTATCCACTCATATACCGATGAATCAATCCTTCATGCTTCAATCATTTCCATTCTGCCTCCCTCTACTTTACTTCTAGATATTGTCTCTCGTCTTAATAATTCCGACTCTTTCTCCGCTGATCGGCACTAGAGTTTCCTTTGATGGTCATTGAATCTGTGAAATTCAATTCGTTAAACTACAAGATCTCAGGTCTCTAAGAACCTTCTAAATTCTTTCCTATATCTTGAGACGGCTTCTCGTTCTCTTCGCTCGTCCTGTGACAATATTAAACATCCTTGGATTTAACATAAACAAAAAAAAGTTCTTGGAAACCTAATATTACAGCGGTGCCTGGGCCTCAAAGAAATTGGTAGTTTTGTTTTAAACTCGGGCCTTTATTTTTTCTTATTCTCAGATTACTCCAAGCTATACAAGGAGGCCTCATCGCCTTGTATGGAGTATGTTCTCATACTCTGGGGGGGGGGGGCTCTGGTTTCACCGCTTTTGAGTTGGTCAAGTCAATGCCAAAAGGTTAATAAACTGCTCTGATGCTTTCAGTTACTTGACCTTTCTATTTTTGCGCAAGCGATGGTTGTTCTTTATGCTTTTCTATAGGTACCGCACGGAAGTGATCAAGTGAACTTCCACTCGCGTCTACGCCTTTATGACGCCCTCGATAGCACAAGGGTGCTGTGCTGCACACTGAGTATCATGTGTCGATATTAGTAACTCAGTAGTTTCGCTTGCGGTGCTTCCTTCTTTCCTGCCACCTCAGTTCTGTGTAATTCTCTTCCTTCTTCTGTTTCCTGCTGAATTAAATCTCCCTCACTTTTAGAGAAGAGAGAGAGAGAGGAGAGAGATGAGAGAGAGATGGAGAGAGAAAGGAGAAAGATATGAGAGAGAGAGAGAGGAGAGAGAGAGAGAGAGAGAGGGGAGAAGAGAGAGAAGAGAGAGAAGAGAGAGAGAGAGCGGATGAGAGAGAGGGAGGAAGAGAAAGAGGGAGAGAGTGGAAAGACGACAAGAGCGAGAGAGGGATTGAGAGAGAGAGAGAGAGAGAGAGAGAGAGAGAGAGAAGAGAGAGAAGAGAGAGAGATAATGAGAGAGAGAGAGAGAGAGAAGAGAGAGAGAGAGAGAGAGAGAGAGAGAGAGGAGAGAGGGAGAGAGAAGAAAGAGAGAGAGGAGAGAGAGAGAGAGAGAGAGAGAGAGGAGAGGAAGAAAGAGAGAGAGAGAGAGAGAAGAGAGACGAGAGAAAGAGAAGAGAGAGAGAGAGATGAGAGAGGGAGAGACCGAGAGAGAGAGAGAGTAGAGAGGAGAGTATGAGAAACAAAATCGAGAGGGTAATAAAAAAAAAAAAAACTTCATGTATTTAATTGTGGTCTTAAATGTATTTTACACATTTAAATAAGAATGAAATGTGAACACTATTTAATTCTTCCTTATTATAAATTTGTTAAATTTTATTTAATAAATTAGAAATTTTTAAAAGTATACTTTTTGCAATTAATCGGGCTCGTCAAAATTACGTATAATCGTCATCTCATTCGTAAAAAATTCTTATGTCCATCACTAATAAAAAGTTCTAATAAGGAATTCCTTAAGCTGCTAACTCCATAAGAATGGGCATCTCCGACGGTGAACAACTTCTAGAAAGCATTTAAATAGCATAACCGAAGAGCTTGCTCTGCGTTGACAAAAAAAAAAAAAAAAAAAATCACAGAAGTGGAGCGCTTATCAGCAAACCCCGGCACAGCACGATAGTGACTGATGGTGAGCTATTCACAAATAAAAAGCATACTGAGCATTGAAGAGGGATTTGCGATATGTTAGACTTTAATAAGTTAATGCCGAAATGCATTAACATTCTCATTCATCTTCAAGGATCCACACCAGGAAAACTCATTCGAAAATACTGAAGACATTCATCAAGGAGCAAAGATAATTCACAATCCTTTCATGTGGTGGCATGAAAATGGGTCAAGGTTTCCCATTATTATCAGTGCTTGCAGAGCAAATATTTATCAACCCCATCCCACATCAGTCGAGAGCAGCGTTATTTTTAGTAATGGTGTCTTAAACACGCCCAAAGAACAGCTCTCGCCGAATACTAGTGAAAGCTAATGCCTCTGCATCACATTTGAAATTTATGATTCAGTATTTGAATATATCTACCTATCTTAAAGAAGTATATTATTATTATGTCATGTATTGAATATAGGTTTTTTTTATTTTGTCTTTTCAGCTATTAATTGAGGTCTCTTCTTTCATTATTTTTATTTCTTATATTGTAGCTAGTTAAAAGAATCTTCTTGTAATGTAATCATGTTAAAACATAAAGCTAGTAGCTAACTTTTGTTAATACTTACTGTGAAAAAGGAAATGGAAATAATTTTTTGAATAACACGAACATAACAAAAAGTTATTTATTATATTTGCATGTATTATCCTTAAAGATACTATTTTAATTTATAAAATAAATATATTTGAGCACAACCAAATATGAAATAAATGACTAAGTATTTGTTGACATGAATCACATCTGATGTTGCCTAGCAATCACAAATGTCTATTTATTACTGTGTATTTATTTCATTAATTAAAGTATCAGTATCGGTATCGCACTAAAAATAGAGTATCGGTAACGCCTCTTTTCTGGTATCGGTACATCCCTCATATATTATATTATTATTATTATTATATTTATATTATTTTATTATTATTTATTATTATATTAATTATTATTATTATTTAGTATTATTATTATTATTCACCTTTCTTCCCCAAGACTGGGGGTAAGGTGCGGATGACAAGACCGGAAACAGAAAAGTAGTAGAAGAATATGACACAAGTCAAAAAGAAATCCACCATACCGCCTCCTTTATACCTATTAGTGAGAACTATCGCAGTTAAAAATCCACCTTATATACTTTTCAATTAATCTTTCATTCGTCATCGTC
>JABUQX010051695.1:47500-80000 GCA_015478945.1 Trachelipus rathkii | reverse complement strand
TTCTCGAACGGCAACTTCAACTGCTACTGAAAGATATTACAGAATGGGGTAAGTCCCAGCTTCCATTTTCTCACTCACCAAAAACCTTCAGCAGTATTTAAAGAAATAATGGATCGAAGAACTGCTCTTCTTCCCGCAAACCTACCTTATAATGTTCGCGCCATTCCTTAACTTCACAGGTCAAATTTCTAGGCTCATTCTAGATGACCACTTAGCATAACGCACCGCATATTAAACTCCTGAAAACGACTTATCACGTGCTTGACCTATTACGTCATCTCGCCTCAAAATCTTGGGGTGCTGATCACAAGTCTCTATTACGTCTCTATGTCGCCTTAATCCGATCGAAGCTGGACTATGGCTGTGCACGTATATGGTCAATCCTCCAACTCTACTACACCTGTTAGATCACCATCAAAACGAGGGCGATCCGTATCTCCACTGAAGCCTTCCGATCGTCCCCCCGGATAAGTCTTGAAGTTGAACCTAATGTGATGACACTCTCTCTTCGAAGGGAATAATCATGTGCACAAGTTATCTTCGCTTTCAAACCCTAATTCCGTCTTCTCTGACACCGATTTTGCGCGAGATACCTCAGAATTCTAATTACTGACCATTTGCAAACACAGTTTATAGCATCCTTAATTTCCTTAGCATCCCTTTGCAAAACGTACTGCCCTTCTCGAATCTCTTATGACGAAGGGTACACACCACGACTATTCCCTGCTCCAAACCATTTCCTTGTTCCTGACCTCTCTCTCCAAATCTAGCCACCCTGATGCCTTGTTAAAGCCATCATTCCTTTCTCATTCCGTAGTTCACAGTGAATTTACTCCAGTGTTTACTGACGGCTCTAAAACAGGAACAGTGTGGGTGCATCTGCTGTCTTTCCTGAGCACAACCTCTCCCATACCCTCCCCCTTCATGCTTCAATTTTTACGGCAGAATTAATGGCAATAATGATTTCCCTTCCTCTAATTCTATTCTTTAACCAAGACCACTCTTATGTCATCTATTCAGATTCTATCAGTGCGCTTCAGGCTCTTAAAACCCTTTATTCTAAAAACAATGGTATCTGCCATACACCAATTTCTTTGGCTGTTCTACTCCCATAAGAAACATCATGCTATTTTGGACCCCCTCTCATGTAGGGTAACTGGCAATGAAATCGCTGATGGAGAGGTCAAAATGGCCACCTCTTCTTTTCAAAGCTCTTCCAGGTACCTCCTGGATGCCATTTGACAAGGCTGCCTCCCATCAACTGATTACTATCCTGCTCTCCGACAAGGCTTTATTTTTAAAATATACTTTAAAATATATTTTTAAAATACGGTATACTTTTTCAGTTAATCGTCATCATCAAAATTTACTATATCAAAATTTACTATAATGGTCATCATCATCGTCAAAATTTCTTAATCTTCCCATCACTAATATATATATATATATATATATATATCTATATATAATATATATATATATATATATTATATATATATATATAATAGTATATATATATATTATATATATATATATAATTATATTAATATATATATATATATTATATATATTCATCCTACTTCTTTCCCTTAGACCGGGTAGTTTAGTGAATCAACATGCACTGGAACAGAAAATAGTGAAGAACTATACGCAAGTCGAAAAGAAAGCCGAACCTTATGGCCCCCTTTATACCCTTAAGTGAGAACCCATCACAATAGTAAAATCTACCCTAGGGCTTCACGGACGTGTGTTATGACGGAACCCTCACTATGCATTCGTCAATGTAGGATTCATCCTTGCCTAGTGACCACCAGCCATACCCCATCACCAAATGCCCGCCACTCATCCTATTATGCATCTTCATCTCGCCTCTACCAAAACTCTCATTCCTCTCTTTCAGGCATTCCTTTGCTGACCCAATCACTTTTTCTTGTGATGTCCAGCTGTCGATTCCAAACACTCACCATATATATCCGCTTAACCACCGGACTATCATCCATCCTTTCCAATACCAACCCCATCTCATGAATACTTCATTTATTCTTTCAATGTACTCTTTTATGAATTCTTCTCACACCTAACATACCCCCAAGATTATTATTATTATTATTATTATTATTATTATTATTATTATTATTATTATTATTATTATTTTATTATTATTATGTATTATTATTAATATTATTATTATGAATATTATTATACTTATTATATTATTATATATTATATATTATATTATATTATTATTATTATAAATATATATATTATACATATTATAATATATATATATATATAGTATATATATATATAATATATATATATATATATTATATATATAATATATATATATATATATATATATATATATCAAAAACAACTTAACCTAATAAAATCAGCCAACAAGCACAACAAACAATCCCCAAATTAATAATTTAAACACATTAAAAAACCACGAACTTAACAAAAGCTTCACCCTCAAAACTTTCAACATTTCTAACAAAAATTTCAGAACACAAACAACGATAGAATGTGGAACACCATGAAAATTTTGAAAAATGCCAAAAACTACCAATCTCCCACACATGAATCCATAAAAAATCCACACTCTCAACTCCCACAAACAGCAAAACAGCACGCAAATCTCCTCGCTATGCATTTTGCAATCCAAAGTCATAAACCCAACCCACCCACAAACAGGAAAATTATCAAATCCCTTAAGAAAATAAAAAGTAATCATGACCAAACAAAAGAAATAACACCAATTGAAATAAAAAAAAAACACCATAGAAACCCTTAAAAACTTACCAGAATCTGCCCCCCCCCCACTTCTCAAATATACACCTTAATTAATTAAACACTTGGGTAACACCGCACCAACTCATTTATCACACATTTACAACTGTTCCATTAAACCAAATTTTATTCCCTACTATCTGGAAAAGAGCAATCATTATTCCAAAACTAAAACCAGGAAAAGACCCCCCAAACCACATCATCAAACCTCCTATCATCCAATCTCACCGCTTTCTACACTATGTAAACTCCTAGAAAAGCTCATACTAAACATAATAAAACCCACCATCCCCAAACAAACGTTTTGACACGGTTTCCAGCAAAACCACTCAACCACAACTGCCTCACAAACACCATTCAACCAATAATAAATAGCTTAAATCTCGTCCCCCACACAAAACACTACTTATAGCAATCAACATAAACAAAGCCTTTCATACAGCCCCAAGACACAGTCTAATCCACAAAATAATGCAATCAAACCTTCCCAGTCCCCACTAATTTAAAGAAATGGTTTCCCAACTTCCTATCTGGGAGAACAACCCAAATACAGATCAACAACAAGAAATCACATACAGTATATATCAAAAATGTCCTATCCCCTACCTTATTCAACTTATTCACAGCCGACCTACCAAAACCACAAACACACCACACAAATATAACAACCTACGCAGATGATATGACCATTTTCACCACACACCAGAACCTAAACACAACAATTCTTCTGACTCAACAATACATCAACCAAATTCAAACTTGACTAACTGACAACAGAATGTCTGCATCACCTAACAAATCATCTATCACAAATATTACAATAGACCACCAACTTATCACTACTAACCCCCAAATCTTTTTAAACAACATAGCTATCCCAATAAACAAAACACCCAAAATTCTTGGGATAACACTGGACACACACCTAACCTTTACAAAACACATTGAAAACATAACAACATTAAGAAATAGGAAACTAAACATACTAAGAACCAAATCATCTCATATCTCTCGAACGTTCGTAGATTGTTCTTTTTTGGAATTGAACTTCTGAGGTTTGTATATCCTGGCCATGAGCTGAGTCAACATAGAAACTGATATTGTGATCATAGCCAGTTGATTTTCAGTGGCATCCAACCTTGAAGTTGTTTTTGGGAACCTTAATTATTTGTCATCCTTCCCAGACTTGGAATATGTGAATCTGATGTATTAGACGTCATAATTGAAGAAGTATATACAGATGTTGTTTCACTTGATGAATTTAAGGAACTGACATCACGGGAGGTCGTCCAGAATTGACACGAGAATAATTAAATCTTTCTGATGTACTCGGTAATGAAAACCGTATGCTGGACTTTGGCAATTCTAAAGTAGATGAATAATTGCTACTCTCTCGCTCGAATGGAAATCTAGGACGATTAGCTGCATGACTATCTTCCCCAAGTTGGTGATCAACACTGGTTCATTAGCGCTAAGCTTGAGCCATTCGGTACGCTCCTGTGTCAGTTGTTGACTTGTCTTATCTAGTGAGACGTGTAACGTTTAATTTCATTTAAAATCATTTCCTGATCAGTATTTTTCCCTTTGGGTACACCTCCCATAGCGCCATCTAGCCCACCTTCTTTGTCGAATTTTTCCAAAGAAGTGGTCAAATCGCTATCTTCGAAAATACCTAACTCTAAAGGTTTATTATCTTGGTGTGACATGTTGTTTGTGCTTGTAGTGTTTTATGTTAAGTAGGCACATCCCAACCCCTTATCCCAAGGAATAAACTTCCACTCCTTCTATCTTGGAAAAAATGCTCTAACAATTGCAACTGTAGTTTTATATTACAAGGTTATGACAACTAATTCCTTTTTGATGACAAATAAAGGAAAATTGTATTTGTTAATATAATAAATATTTATTCAGACAGGCTGGGTTATAAAAGGTAAATTATAGTAATTTCTCAATTATAATTAAATAAATTTTATTTTAATTAGCAAATAATCAATTATATAACATTTGCTACAAGAATACAAATATAAAATGAAGAATAAAATAATGGTTTTACATAATTATTATAAAGATATTGTACAAATATATTAAAATTTAATAAAGCTCATGTATTGTTCACTTCATGAATCATCTGACTGTAGAAGAGATATTAATCCACAGGTGGAAATACGGAGTTTAACATCAGAAGTAGTTAAGACAAAATATCATCAAGAGAAGACACGAAATTCTTAATAGACTCTATAGAGCTTGTAAAGATCTTATTAATATTTCTAGATATGATTTTAATAAACTAGAGCCACTTCTTCCGACTAACCCATAAAAGATTCAATAAAAACTTTGTTAGTAATTATATGCAATTAATTAATATAGGTTACTTAAATGTAAAACCTTGCTGTGGGGAAGAAGAAAAGAGAAACTAATAAAAATATAAAATATATTTGTAAGAACGGAATATCTAAAAAAGACTACTAGAATAGTTTATGGAAGAGCTAAGAGAAACTGCAGGAAGTATAGTAGAAGAACTGCCGACCAAGTCGGTCTTAAAGGAGAGCATGTAACAAGGTTGCTAGGGCTTACAACAATGACAACAATAGGAATGGGCAAACCCCTAGGAGGCTCCTAGGGATCCTTTACAATCTATCACACGTAAACAAAAATAGCTTATAAAAACAAACGACTGGATCCTTAAGGTACTAACCTCAATCAACTACAACAAACGACCTCAAGAAGTCAGTGCTGATGGGCAAATCCCTACACCCCCTATTGAATATTTTAAGTTTATGATCCCACAACACTTTCTTAGTAACAACTTACAATTTTATAACAACCAAGATGTTTTGACAAAAAGCTAACAAGAATTGTACTACAAAGGAATAATTTCTCAACCAAAGACTTTTTCAACCAAAAGATAAATTCCAACAAAATAGTTTCACAACAAAGTATTGTATAAAAAAAGAATATTTTAAATACACTCCTAAAACAGGAAAAGTAAACGAATTAGAAAACCACACAGACTGTGAAAATGACAATGAACAAAAACAAAAAATTAATAATAATGCTGCGAATATGATTACTCCAACACTGCTGCTCACAGATTAATTACAGATACTGCTTACAGATAGATCCTGGCAGGGTCATCACTTATGTTAGGATGAGAGATGCAACCTGTAATTTTACAAGGATCACAGGAAAAAAAGTCAGGAAAGAAAAGACTAATTCAGCAGTTCCAGTGGAAATACAAGCATGTGGATTGGACACCTCAATGTCAGATAATTTATGTTTTGCTACACAACGTAAACAGATACTCAAGTACGTAGTGAGGATCTTTCTGCGTCCTCCGCCTGTATACTAGAGTTTGCCATACACACTGATGAATTTAACTGGACTTAAAATAGCTAATATTTGCAAAAAGGAAAGAAAGGAACAGCAGCGCAGCAAGCAGAATTAAAGCAGGCAATTGAGCAACAAGCATAAAAAAAATGCAAACTAAAGAAAAACTCAAGAAACGAGGTACAAAAGAAACTCGAACACCATAGAGAGAGAGAATTTACAATATATTACTAATATTTACTCTCTTTCATTATGAATACAACTGCATATGCTGCCACATAGGAACTATCTGTCAGCACATGCACCACAAACATAGACAAATAGAGCTCGGAGTAATTTAATAATGAGAAAAAAATAATTATCAAAATATTTTACCAAGGGGAAGAAACCATGGGAACTATACTCTTAAATGTAATATATCAATTTGATATACGATATTAATTTATACTATATTATATTACGACTATATTATATAAATATACGAAAAAAAAAAATAATGTAAATAACCGTATAATTATTATTATATATTATTACAATGCTATATTTTTAATAATACTTAACTAAAGTATTATTATTAACGAAGTCGGCTCTCGTGGATTCGATGAATTTTTGAAACAATAGTAGTTCAACCCCACTGTTACAAATATTAATAACAACTCTTTGGTTTGGTTTCACCCACAAATAAGTTGGAGAATAAGCCCGTGGTTCTAAACCCACGGTTTGTTATTAATTAAACATTAGTTGAAGAGTTTATACATCCAAACCACGGATAGGAATAATTTAGTAATCCTGGAAAACGAGTAATCACTGGTTCAAGCTCATGGACCTATCAAAATATTTCCTTTTGAAATATGCTACATATTAATTCATTATAAGCATGTTCTATTATTAAATTATTAGTTATAGTAGTACATTTAATAAATGAATTTCATTTTAACTTACCAGGCTTCTACATAACACCATAAATTATATATAATTATATGTTTAAATAGTAAATATTATTATTATCCAAAAATGATTGTGGCTTAATTTGCATAAGAAGTACTATTAAGCCGAGACCTATCACTAAAGTAATACTACTATACAAAAAATATATACAAATAATATATTAGTAGATACTTGTATTAGGATTACTATATACTAAATGAATATCATTTTAACTTACCCTTAAACGGGAGATTTAATAAGAATAATAATTACATAATTGTATAAAAAAATTATATTTATATATATCTAGTCATAAATATATGTAGGACATAATACTATATAGTTTGGATAGGCCGTCGTGATAATTATCGTCAAAGTAGCATATTTTAACAAAACTCAACACAAGAAAATACTTTTTGAATATTTACGTTACTAAAGGTTTATATTTAAAAGAATAAAAATTTTATGTGCGAGTAGGTCCTTCATTATATTAATATTGAGAGCATGATATACTCATAATATAACTAATAATAAATCCAGTTCAATACTATATATAATCATGAGATTTATTTCTATCTCAAAAAGTAGGCCTAAGATAAAGTAAGTTGTATAAAATATTAATTTAGGTTATTTTATAAGATCATCCTATATATTTAATCACAAGAATTTTCACTATGACATATAGAGCTCTAATCCAGTTAACCTAATTAAGAGCATGTGGTCACACAAATTTAGATAACACCATATTAAAACCAAATAACTTCTTATGGCACGCATACTATATTAATTTTTAATTTATAAACTAACTTTTTTAACTTATAAAGTAAATAATTTATCATATTAAATTTGTTTAACCCATTAACGGCGATGGTTTCTTCTTTTGTCTTCTAAAAACGTTTTAACACAACTAGAAGTAATTGGTTACTATAATTGTAATTTTAATTAATACAAAAACTCTTGAATAAATATACTAAAAATACGTATATACATATACAAATGGCATAGACTCATGTACATAAATACAGAGTGATTTTCTGATTGTGCTGTATTGTTTCACCATTTCATCTAACTATAATACAAACAAAAGGTTCTGTCTAGACGTAAGCATATCTATAAAATACCTATTCTGAGATACACCATTAATGTAAACCGAGCGTAATAGAGCAGGCTACGTTTATAGAGCCGAAATCACGCCGCACACTCACTGGTTATGTTATAAGAGGGAGAGTCGCACCTATGAGGCAGTTGAGATGCATGGGTGTGTATGTATTATTACGATATATATATAAAAAATAGCATAACAGCTACTTGCGAGAGAGTAAAGAGAATGCTTGATCGTTAGAGTCACTTAGGATGAGATATTCTGCGATTAGATAGGCTGAGACTGCCCAGCCACGTAATATGAGTGGTAGTACACTCCTAAGGGCGACACTTGAATTAACAGACCAGATCAGCCATATATATAATTATATAATATATAGATAGCTAAACAGATATAGCTATATCATGTGAGTAGTGAGAGAGGAGTTGGCAGCGCTGGTGAGTGTGTGGAGACAGTATATAGTATATATATATATATAATATATATATATATATACTATTATATATATATATCAGGGCTGCGGAGCCGCAGTCGCCGGAGCCGGAGCCGGACCGGAGTCGAACTTTTTTGAGAAGAGGCCGGAGCCGGAGGGCGAATTTTGGGGACCTATAGCCGAGGGGGAGTCGGAGCCGGAGCCGGTTATGCGCGATGTATTATAATAGAGGTCTGTTCGATCCACGACAGAGCCAGCAAATTAGATTACGTGGTGAATGAGACATATATATCTTCCCATGACTGTAATATATTAGAAAAGCCATATCTTAGCAGTAGTATCTATGATTATAACTTCTCTCACAGTATTAAAAGCAACTAAAAATATGCATTACGTAAGTGACGTATATATATATAACCTTTTGTTAATATATAATATATATATTATTATATATATATGATACTATATCATTATATAGATATATATATATACGTATATATTATATATATATATATATATAGTCTTGAATAATTGAGGGAGAATCACCTCTAAACGATATATCATGTATTCAATTATAGTAATGTATATATACTATTTATATATAATATTATATAATATATATATATTATATATATAATATATATATATATAATATATTATATATATATATATATATATATATATATATATATATATATTATTCTTTTTTTTTATAAATATTATTTTATAATATTTTTTTTTCAATAAAAAAAAAAAATTCGGTACTTCTATAGATAACTTTAATTAACTAAGTTTAATATCCTTTGAAAAATCATGTCAACTAAACCAAAATCGAAAACACCTCATGTACTTGAATATTTGTCATTATGAAATAGTTAAACACAGTTGATGGAACATCAGTTCGAATCCTGCACAAAAGAGTCTACTAAATCTACGCAGTTACTCATGGGAGTCACAATACATCTATTGGCTTTTAATTAATGCGACATTTAAAGCTCTCTATCCAATCATTGCTGCAATTGTTAAAAAGAAAGGTGAAGCTAAAGGTAATAGATAAACCTTAATTTCACAAACTCAACCATCAGAGGAGTGCTTATTCAGGTTGCCAGGACTTTGTTAAGTCTAGTGTTTAAGAGTTTAAGAAGTCTCACAGTCAATTGATTAATGGTTGTTAAAGATAGTGATCCATTAGTTTTCTTGCATGACCAGGATTTAAAGCGCTGTGTGGAGACATGGCTTAGAAACTTGAAGTCCCTTTAGACTGGGAAATATTGTAATAATAGACTAGAAGAAAAAATAAACTTAAAAAGAATAAACTTTAAAAATTGCATAAAGGGGACGCTTTGTGCATTTAAAATGGATACTTACACATGTTAAATTTTAATTTATTTTGATCAATAATATTAAATATGTGTGGACGAAGATTAAAAACAATATTTTTAAAAGTGTAGCAGTAAATGAACCAAATCTCAACGTTTCAGCGAATATATTCAAGAATTTGTTCCTGACTTCTTAAAAGAATTCGAAATAAAGAGGCAAGTATCTAGCTTAGTTACGGATAATGCATCAAACATGATTAAAGAAAAATAAAACAAGGAAATTGAAGGTGAGGAATAGGAAGCTGGAAAATGTGATATGATTTTATCTGAATGTCAAAACATCGTCCTGAAAGACGACGAAGAAGTAATGTTAGTTTGTTTTAGAATGAACTTGATAAAACCATGAAAAGACTAATGTTTCGATCAACGTTAAAATTGCACACATGATTTGTGGAGTTCATACTTTACCGTTAGCAGTGCGTGATGGTCTCCACAATACTCATAGTACAAATCTGTATAAGCAGGGCGAGACAAATAAGAAAAGCAGCACCGTATCCCCAAATTAATGGAAGTTCTAAAGAATCCAAGGCTGCAAAAGTGGCAATCCCTTAAGGTAAGAGACAAGATGGGACGTATATGTCTTATGCTGCTAAAGGCTTTCGCAAAATAAAAGATTATAGTAGTAGTATGAGGGCTGCCGGTACTCTTCTGAACTTTCTCTCTCCGATAGTCAGTGGGAACAAATCGACACTCGAAGAATTATTAGGAACAAATCGAAACACAAAAAATATTCAATCAGAGACTTGACTGCAGGAAAATTTTTATAGAGAACGGATTTTGGCAAATCACAAATAAATTCCATCAAAAGAAGGGAAAGAGAATGTTAACTGAAAATTAAATATTTTTGTCGGCAACTCTTTGTTTAGAATCTTTCTCAAAACTGAAGATCTGATATTTAATAGCTAGAAATGTTCTTTGTGAATTAGGACTTAAAATGAATAACACTATCGCGAATCAAGAAATCTGGGTCGGAGTCGATAGTTTAGCAGTTTCAGGAATGCTCCCTTGTAGAATTTTGTCAATTGAAGATGAAGAAGTAAAATTTGACAGATAATGGGAAAATTGGAGCGCAGAAAAAGCGATTGAAAAAACTAAAAGCATCTACTTAGTTAAAAGACGTTCACGCTAAATATCTTCTGAAAAATAAAAGTTTAGAATTCCATAAGTCATTAGATGGAAATATGAAAATCGACCCGGACGTAATTTTATAGGCAATCCAATTCGGCTATCCTAAAAATTTTGCAAGATGCCTTGCACAATTACAGCTTTGCATTCTCAAGTGAATGTTGAGAGCTTCTTTTCTGCTATTAAAAATAATAAGATCAGATCTAACATCTTTTTAAAGGAGATTTTAATTATAATATTTATTTTTAAGAAACAATTGTTTTGAAATATTTATTTCATAATGGCCAGGAAGTTCCAAGTGAAATTATTTTAAAATATAAGATATAGAAGTATATTTATATATACACCTATATATATACCAGAACCAAGTAATATCTAATATATAGAGTATATAGTAGTAATAAAATAATAACAGTCATGCGTAGAAATCGGATTTTACTCCCTAAATTGTTAAATCTATCAGCATTGGTAGATGATGAGATACACTGTTAAATAATAATGTATTATATATATATATTATATACGATATATATATACTATAGTATCATAGATGTTAATAGATATAGCTAACTATATATATGATTTCATAATATATATGATTAAATGATAGACTATATATCAGATACGTAATCCAATATATACTGATACTATGATAATAACATATTACTCATACAGCGCTAATAACTTACGGTCTATTAATGTTCCTAGTTCATTTTTATATATTAATCGCTATTATATATTAAAAAGTAAACTTAGATAAGAGAATGGTTATGGTTGTGAGTGAGGACAGTCCTCAGTGTGAAGTTATGTTCAATGGTGATGAGCAGCTGGAGCAAGTGTCGTGAGTTTAAATATTTAGGGTAGTGTTGGATGAAAGGGAACGGATGAGGCAGAGTGTAGTAGGAAAGTTGTGAAATGGCAGGAAGGTGGCTGGTGGCATAATAAAATTGTTGGTGAATGTAAAATGGGAACTGAGTCCTTGAGTGCGCTAAAGAGGGTTTTGCATGAGGGTATAGTTGTTACCTAGTGTTATTGTTATGGTAGTGTACGACTATGGTCTGTGAATAAGAGTATATAAAAGGAGATCTGAAAGTTGCAATGTGGTGTCAGATGAGACAATCTTAGGGCATCGGCTAAGGTGTGAAAAGAATTAATAAAAGTAGAGGAAAATATTTATAGAGAGTTGTGTGGTGTGAGAAAGGGGTAAATGAGAGACATAATGAAAAGTATGTGAGATGGTTTGGTCATGTGGAAAGGATGAATGAAAGTCGGTTGGTTAAAGCGGTGTATACGTGGAGAGTGGTGTTGGCGCAACCCGACCGGCTGGGAGAACGAAGAAGGAAGTGGATCGAGTCGGCTGAAAGGCAATGGTCTGAAGGAGAGCAAATGTGAGTTTTGGCAGAGGAGAATATAAGGTGCAATGATACGGAGCAGATGCGGGGTTTGTATGGGGGCATGTTGTGGCCCACCTGGGCAGGGGTGAACCCTTACATTGACGATTTACCATAGTGAGGGGTCGTCGCGGTCCCGTGAAGCTCTAGGGTGATTTTCTGTCTGTGAGGAGCTTCTCACTAATTAATGGAGTACATGAGGGGCGTAAGGGAGCTGGGCTTATCTTTCGAGTGTGTGGTTCTCACTAACTGCTTTTTCTTTTGCCGAGTGCTTTGTAAGCTTACCCGCAAAATGAGCGTGGGGGCTAAGATGGTAGGTGAGGAAAGAAAAAAGGATCGATAAGAATTATATATAAAATTAGTAGGTTCATATATAAATTCTGCTTTGAATAAAATTATGATTTATCCGTCATGTATCAGTGCTCAATATTTCAACGGAGGAATGTATTTTAAACTTGTAGGTGAAGCTAGAAATATTAATTTTTTATGCTTTCTGTGGTCAGGGAAAACCGAATAGATGAAAATTATATTATCGCCACTATGCACGCAGTTATCATCGGTTCCAAAGAAAGGAAATTATATTATATAGGTAATTTAGGAAGAAAGTGAATGATTCTTTTTCTGTTTTTCTTAAAAATTCTATTTTCCAATTTTCAAAATTTTTAGTAAAAGTTTTAGAATTCTACAGATAATAATGATGTCATTAACAAACATTTATTCATCATACCTCAAAATTTTGTATCAGAATTAATGATTTCATGACTGCAAAAGGAGGAAGGATTAGTAATTATGGGGTGAGGACGCCAGGAGCCGCAGTCCCAGAGGCGAACAATTTTAAATCGCCGGAAGTTCCACAGAATCGGGATAATTGTTAAGAAGATACTTGAGCCCGGAGCTCGGAGCCGAGTATATTCATTAAAATGCTGGACGCCGAGTCGGCTGCCGACAAAATCAAAAAAAAAAATATATATATATTATAATATACTATATATACATTACTATATATATAACCCAGCTAGAATAGACTAATCGTATTACCATAGTATATTATAATATATATATTATATATTACAATAATATATATATTTATCTGATATATCTAGTAGAGTAAGAGAAAATAATAATATTATAATTATAGTATTTATAAATATATAAATATAAATAATATTAACCTAATAACATATATATATAATTATTATAAGTATATAGATCAACACACAAGAATGTTATAGAAGACAAAACATCTTCTGTATAGGATTATATAGAAATGATTAAAGATATTTGGAAAAAATATCATATTAAATATATTACAAACAATAGAAATAATCAAAAGCAATATCGCAAATATACGAGAAAATTCACCAATCAGTAGAGCAGTGCAAAATTGATTTTATTAAAGAAATTAAATTTCTTGGGTTCAAACGCAAATATATCAACTACTGTTTGAATAAATAATCAATAATTGTCAACCATCAATTTTCTGTGTACACTCCACTGCAGCCAGCCGTTATAAAAACAGCTGTTGTCTCTCATTGCTAGGCATTTCGTAGCCAATGTCTTCGATCTCTTCCGCAGAGTATATGAAAGAGCGGCTCTACTGTACATGGTGGTGTACTTGCTGGGATATGAATAGTATCATCAGAAGCATTCTTTCGTCGACGGAAAGAAAAGTTGAAGTATCTCCTTGACAGACTTGTTAGAACAACAAGAATCTTTTAGTTTGAAGTAACTTCAGTTTCATTTGTCCTTGCAAAGAGGAAGCGGGAGGAATTTTCTACCCCAACTGTTCACCACAAAGTTCTAGCTCGTCTTCTATGGCCTTCTAAATGGTTAAAATAGTTACAAATGAAAAGCGTGTTTTTCTTTTACAACTCATAGAGTTGTTGAGATAGGCAATGTTAAGGAGGAGGGATGTATATAATGTCAATGCATAAGCAGATAGTTTTATCAGTAGAAACACGACGAATGTAAGTCCACAAGAGAGGTTATCAGAATCCAGATCCATCGAAATTATTAAGGATTACTTCTCCAGAACTTCGTAGGGCACATTTGTAATGGCTGGTGGTGTTGTTAGCGGTGTTGCTGGCCTACCAACAATTACGTGGGTATAGATCTTCCAGATATAAGTCCACAGTATAGGCTCACGGCGGTGATTTGATTAGCGCTTCAATTTTAATACCCATCAGGTGATTTTTTCCATCGATCTTCCGATGGCTCCTAATGATTCCAACAATGTGTATTGAAATAGTGCATTGCAAGGTTTATGACGATACTCCCCTAGGATCGTTGAGAATTGCTGAGAGCTATATTTACAACTGGCTCTAACTTCGCAGAGGTACCTTTGGGCGGTCAAATCATAACGCACAATGAGTGAATGACGAACTTACATGCCAGCTGACCATGCAACTGAAAGCGCTTTATTCTTATGACGGTACTTTCATATACCTTCAGTTGAGAAGGGTTTCTCTAAGTGTTATGCATACAATTCGTACAATATGCTCCTTTAAACAAAATCTGACTAGCAACTATGTGTTTTCAGACATCCTGATCTTGGGCATAACAGGCTATGGTATGGTTTTGCGAGCATTTAAATTTTTCTACTCAAAGACCAGGTAGACTCGCCGAAAAAACGTAAAGAATGTCCCTTTATAGTTCCACAGTACTTAAGTGGATTTTGGTATTGTGTTAAATCATTTAACTACTAGATTTGTTTGTGTCGAAGATCATTTGAAAGCTAATATAGATTAGCTACACTATTTTCCACAATATTGCTTGGTCACCTGCGACGCAGGCACATCGATTATTTATAGGATCATTCAATTACAAGAGAGAAGGACAGGGAGAATCGGCACTACCGAGATACTAAAATGGGCGATGTTCGGAAGACCGCATAAGGACACCCATCACCATATTATACGTTTTTTTTACTCCAACATGACGTAGAAACAAGCATCGAAACGCCAAGCCACGCCAGTATATCTCGGGTCCAGGTTCTTCGGGTATTCGTAGACAAAATCGCTCAATGGCTTTTACATAGCAATAGTTATTGATGCGTCAAGCGCTTTCAGCTTGCTAAAAGACGAATGATATCAAGGGCTAATATACTTCACTCTTGACTTCAATCAGACTCTCTGTACGAAATAGAGCGCAACACCATGCGGATAATTGTTCTCTTACAAAAGGTATCAGCGGTTTCTACTGCTAGTCAGGCTTTTACGCGCACGCTTCCTTTACGTTATTAACGATGCTTCCTTTATAGTAGTACCACATAGAGAATGATCTCATTCTGAATCTGTGAACACTTTGCTATGTTGGCATTTATTCTATCCCTTTTCAAAAATCAATCAAAACAATGGTTTTTTGACAATATATACGTAACTATATTATCAAATATGGAGGTTATAAGCTTATATATTATATTATTCAATAATTAGATTTTCATATCTCATATAATAATATATAATAACTTATGATATATTAGATAAGTATTAAGTCATATATTATATACTATAGGTTACGCATATAGTTCTTGAGTATAATATAGGATATTATAGTATCTATATATATATAGTGTAATATATATATTTAGTTATATATTTATTGCAAAGGGTAACTCGAGGCATAATTAAGAAGTCTTGGATCTAGCTCATAGCGAGATTAACGATACTACAAGTTCTTAACTAAACGTATAAAAAGAGTGATAGTAAAAGACTATACACAAAACTGACATTGCCCTTTTGATAGTATTAGTAAGCTTGTTTTCCTTAAAGTAACATAGGAAATGAAGCCATACTGATGGTATGGGCTGTACCTCTAAACTGCTCTGACATCGCAAAAAGAAGTTCGTGTTAGCTCTTTGAAAGAGTAAAGCACTTATAAAGTGGCGTGCACTGCCCCACTGACGACGCCCAATGCACAGTGGAGCGTGCGCAGCCTTCGCAAGAAGGCATGGGGGGTAGGGCAGCTTTAAATTCTAGGCTTATATACTATATTTAATAATAATAATATAAATCAATAAGTATTATAATATATATAAATATATATTATATATAATATATATATTATATATATATATATATATATAATATATATATATTATATATATATATAATATATATATATATATAGGTATATATATATATATATATAGAAGAAGAAAAACATACAGAAACATTTGTATGGATAATTAAATGATTAAATATTTAAAAAATTTTTTTTTATTAAAACAATAGAATAAAAACAATAATGCAATGATGGAATTCACATATAAGAGCAGTGCAGAAATTTATAGTAATCATTATTAAAAGTAATTTCCTTGGGTTCAAGGCAAATTTATAACTTTTTTGAATAAAATAATCATAATTGTAAAAATTTTTCTGTGTACACTCATCATAGCCAGCCCGTTTTAACTTCGTCTTTCACATAGTACTATGTAGCCAGTCTTAGATTCTCGCAGCGTATTGAAAGGCTCTAGCTGTACTGGTTGCGTCGTACGTGGCTGCGAGCGGAAATATATCATGCAAAGCCCTTTTTAGCATCGGAACGGAAAGAAAGGTTTCAGTCTCCTTTAAAGATCTTGAGGAGACAACAAGAATCTTTATAATCTCTCAGTACTTGCAGTTTCTTACGTCCTTCCAAATTTTAGTACCAAATTCTAGGCTCTTTCTTCTACTGCCTTCTAAATAAGTAAAAAACTGACTAAAAAATGAGCTGTCATTCTTCTCTATAAACTCATTTCGACTTGTATATGAGTAGCATGTTGAAAGGGACTGCTATATATGTCAAAATAGAGCGACATATAGCAGCCCGTGTATTCTTCAGTAAGAAGACGTAATTATCGCAAACGAAGAGGTTTATAGAATATCAGATACGGAATTATTGAAGGATCTTCTCCAGGAACTCGTGGATTTGGGGAGATATAAACAGGATATAGTGCGGTGACTGCTGCCTAACAACAATCGTGGATAATTCAGATGAATACAAGTCCAGTTGCTCGGCCGATTTGATTAAGCTTCTTATTAACACTCTATCGGTGATCTTTTTTCTTCTCTTTCCGATGATTCAAACGCATTTCACACATTGTGTTGAGATGTGATGCGCAGGGATTTTGACGATGAACTGCCCAACTGTCTTGAGACTTGGAGAGCTATCGTTACAACTGGCTCTACACATCACGTCAGAGCCTACTTCGCGATCATCATCCATTATGCATGGTGAAATGCACGACTGTACATGTGACGCAGTCAGTACATGCGGTTTCATCCTGAGGGTAGAATAGAAACTGAATAGCGCTTTTTCTTATGGCGGTAATTCCTTCAATGGAAAGGGATCTAATGCTTGCATCATTCGTACAAAGTGCTCCTTAACCACTTTGATGCACTTGAGATTGTGTTCAGACCGCAATCCTGCGGCTTTCGGCATAAAAGGCATGTATAGGGAGATGTCTTCCTGGACAATAATTTTCTCTTCAAAGATCGACTCGCGAAAACAGTTATAATGTCTTTATAAGTTCCCTCACAGTATTGCAGGATTTCTGTATTGTGTTTCATCATTTAGCTACTAGATTTGAGTTGTGTGAATGAGACTAATGAAACGAAACAATGCTTGGATTTTTAATACTATTTTTCGCAATATTGCTTGGACAACTCCTTCTTATGCCAAGACATACGTAGAACCACCATCGAAACCACAAGCCACGTCATTATTCTGAGATCGTCAGTTCCTATCGGTTGTGGACAAAATCGTCGAATGGCTTCGCAATGAGTTTTGCGTCAAGCGCTATGCCAGTTCTACAAGCCAGATAAATTCCTCTTTGAACTCTATTGAAAATTGGAGGGCAAAATAATGGAGGAACACACAAAAGAATCGAGTTCACCTGGCGATAACAAAAAGGCACCAGTCTGAATGCATCAACGAAGCATATTTCTTTTTGATTTGAGACTGAAGATGTCGCTATTCAAATTTCCCAGTTTTACAATAAAAGTAGAAAAAATACATTCCTAAAATTCATCTACCATCAGATTAGATATATAATATATCTCTAATTTAATCCTACTAGATGTATATATATTTATATATATAGTATGTTTTAAGATATATATAATAAGCAATAACTAGTTAGTAGTATGGTTATGATGCAAGCAATTCTCGATGCATTAAAGTAGTATATATATATATATATGTATGAATATTATGTATAAGTATTTATATATACATATTATTTAAGGTCATAAATTATATATAACTATAATATAATATTAATAATAGGAATGAAACTTATATATAGATTATGCATAAAGAGCGAGGGTCTAATTAGAAGTACTTGGATCTGAGTACTAGAAGGCGAACTTAAATCGAATTCTTACCTAATTTTTAACTAACCGGTTAAAAAGAGTTAAGAAAAGATTACAATAAACGTTGCGCCTTCCTTTTGATACATAATTATAAGACTATGTTTCACTTTAGTACGATCAGGAATGAAAGCCATGATGATGATAGGACTGTACTCTAAAACTCTCTGCCATCGCTAGAAAGAGTGGTGTTGCTTTTGAGAAGAAGTAAACACTTCTAGGAAGAGCAGCTGCTCTCATGCCCCCCTCAAACGCCCAATATATAAGGCGTGCATGAGGATATACCATGTAAACGCGATGATTGACTAGTTTGGCGGAAATCCTCATGCTCGAAAGAGCACAGAGCTAAGAATTATAGTAGGATCGAGATAAGCGATCGATGGAGGGAATGCACAGGGTAAAAAAAGAATGTCTACCTAAGCATCTTGTAGAGTATGTATGACGTGTGGCTTGAGCACGTGCTGATATTGCTATAATAAATTAGTAGTATATAGTATATATATAGACATCTATAAAAAACTATATATTCCTAGCAATATATATATACGTATATATATATATATAATATATATATATATAGGCCAGTTATATAGTAAGTAGACTATATATCATTTATAAGAATAATCCACAAATGTATAATGTACTGTTAATACGTAACGTTGTTAGTAAACTCATTAGTACTATTATAGATACTGAAGTTGCAAATAGGCTCTAAAGTTACTTAAACGGCTACAGTGCTAATGAGGGTATAAGATATAGGATAACAATGTAGTGTATAGTCAACGAAGTACAGCGATACGAATAAAACAATAAGGCATTTTTTAGAGGTTTAAGTAAGACATTATGTCTTGGTATAACAAAGTTGAGCTTAACGGCATAACGCTAATAGGGATAAATTACGTAAATGTTATTGTGTCATATACAACACAGAGTAAGAATAAACATATACAAGATCATTTTAGAGGTGAATATGCTAAAAACTTTTAGAAATGTAATCTGAATTTTTTGTAAAAATAAGTTTTCAAATTAGATACTTTCAGACTGCGTGCGGGGATACTGTCATAAATTTGGGGGAAATGGGTGGGGAGGCCACGTGTCTCACACCTTAAATCTGCATTCCATTAGCCAAATAGTTCTCTTTCACTCTTGTTAAGAAATTGATTCATATGGGCACTAACTTTTTTTAAATACGTTTTGAAAATTGTTTAAGAATAAAATTGGTAATAATTTTATGGATTAAATTATATTTTTGTATTTTGAATATTTTTTTTTATATGCCAGTAGAAAGAATTCTGGCAACATGGCCGATTTATAAAGGTATCATAGTCTTGTTTATTATTATGATTGTTGTCGTGTGTTTCTTGCTAAACTCAAACGTTAAGTATTTATAGGGTTAATATTTCATAGTAAAATATCCATTTATTCTGATGTTTCATTATTCTTATTGAGGTTGTTACCAGTAGAAACGATCTACTTGAACATGGTAGCTGAGAGTAGTTTGTAACAAGACCTAATATTGGATGCTGAACACAAGGAAGATGGAAAGTAGAGAAACTAGTTCCACGCCCTAATAGAATTTGAAGGAAATGAGGGATCTACGAATACAACCCACTAAATTAAGAATTAAAAAAATAGGCTAGATAAACTCTAAATCAGGATTAGAAGCAAGGCCTATCTATATAGCTATAACATATGGATTTGTCAATGCAGAAAATTGATTCACTTCAAGGTAAGACCAACTGGGAAGATTGGAAGTATATTATTCAAATAAGGCTAAGTGGTATACCAGAATCAGTAGAGAAGAAAGTCGATGGTAAATTATAGAAACCAACAAGAACCATGTAGATCTGCACACAGTTGAACGGAATGCCATGCAAAAGAGAAATTAGAAGTTTCAGCAAAATTAAATCAGATGCAAATGTTTTTAATACAAGCATTAGAGCAAAAATAACGCGAGATGCTTTGAAATGACCAGATAAAGTCAGTGTAAGGAACCGTTCATATCTGCTTGTGGCAGGGTTGAAGAAAACAAAGTTTATGATGTTTCTTCACCCATTTTTATTGCCCTTGACAACTGGAATAGAAATTAGACTGGCTGGAAACTTTAATCTTCAATCAAGAACAGCTCTGGGGTATCTCGAGGGAAGAAATTGTCAAAAATTCAAGACGAAAGAATGAAAGGTATCTGTGCCCAGAGATATTTCTCATATGTAAGATTTTTGAAAATCTTCTCATTTATTCAAACTTTCCCAAACTATCAATGGTTCATGGGGTATTTAGAAATACCCTAAAACAAGAAAAAAAGTATAATTCAACTGGTAACTTGGCTTTTGAACACATAAGCAAATAAGATCAGCATAGGAAGGTTTAAGTCATGGAAAATGCGAAGAAACGTGTAACAAATAAAGTGAAGGAAATATAGAGAAAATAGTAGCCAAAATATAAATGAAAGAAATTTTCCTATCGGCAATTCTGCCATTTAAAAGTTAACTCGGGGGACCAAAAATTGTGCAAGAAAAATGCGATTGGCAGAGGTGAAAAGACCAGAAGAAAAATAAGCTGAAAGAAATGCAAAATTCTTGCAAATAAAAGAAACATTTAAATGCTAAAACAAGAAGTTAATGGTTATTTCATGTTTAGCATAGTAACGATGAAATAGTTTTTTTTCCTGAATGAAATGATAGAGAAAATTGGTAATTAATTGATGAATGGGTATACAAAGAAAGCATAAACGCAGAATGAGAAAAGGTTATTTTACAAAACCTATACATGATTCGAAGCATAATTCAGATCAAGGCTAAAACTCACAAATGCGTACAGGAAGCAAAATCGTGTTAGGTAGCAATACTGGAACATTGAAGTAAGAAATCAGTTTTCGTAGATGGAAAAATATCTTAATGTATTTTTGAATAATGTTGGTATAATTTGATATTAACAAAAAATATTCAAGCTATTGGCACGCTCATGATAAGCATCTCCAAACAGTAATTTATATCTACGGACCAGGGTGTATGTAGATTTAATGGTAAACCAAAAGGACTATTTTAAATGGCTATTCATAAACCAAGGATCGGGCTATTCAAATATGGGCAACCTGAAATCTAAATACATCTATAGAATACGCAGAAAATAAACATGCACTGAAGAAAGGATCTCTGATATACAGTTATATACGTGAGAAGAATAGGACATCAGAGCACAGAAGACACATGAGAATTTATCAAAAACAGAATAAAAACTTATTATGAAATTACCACCTTGAATAAAACTATGATGGCCATAGGATGTATAAAATGGAAAATGCATTTGTCAGAAATTTTGGAAAAAGACCAAATAGTACTAAACAAGGAGAATTACTATTTGCAGATGTTTGTTGACCATTTCAAGTATTATCAAACTCAGGTTATAAATATTTTGTATGTTTTTCAAAGATGATTTTTCAAAAATGAGATTTGTATATTTTATTAAAGAAAAATCAAAAGTTGTAGAAAAATTAGAGCAAGTACTTGAAGAAGCAAAAGTACAAAAACATCACATCACAGAACTTTTAAGTGATAATGGCTTAGAATTTAATAATAAGTTAGTTAAAAAGCTTTTGCATAAATATGGTGTAAGACAAAGGTTAACGGCTCCGTATACTTCACGAAATGGAGGAGCTGAAAAAGAAAATAGAACAATAGTTGAAGCGGCCAGGTCACTCATGTATTCAAAAGTAAAATTTTCACATAGGAGTGTTGGGCAGAATTAATTAGCACAGCAGCATATATAATATGCAAAATAGAACTGGAATATCCACTGTTGATGGGAAACACCTATTGAATAATCTGGTATGATAGAAAAGCCGCTCAGAATCAAGCATACTTACATGTTAAGATCGAAACTCATGCAATGAGTGCGTTAGTTGGATTTAGATAGAAAAGAAGCAAAGTTAGCCAACAACGCAAATTACAGGTGTGTTAACATCTGGTTATGATGGAATGATGAAATGACTACAGAACTTACTAGATACAAGTACGAAATAAACTTTCGTTATGTTGTTTAGTCAAGAGAAATAGTATTTATGAAAAGAAGAGTCTTTCAACTTTCAAATATCGAGATGAGGACTAGAATCGAGGAAAAATAAAATAAAAAGGAAAGAATCAAATGTAATTGTTCAAAAGAATGAGTAGAAATATACAGAAACATGATGACAGTACAACTCTTAAATTACGGTTTAATCGCACTCAATGCACATACAGAACCAGATCTGATTAGCATTAGAGAAAAAGAATCTGATGGAAGAAAATGAGATGATCTGATACACAGAAATATCGAAGTCTGATTCAGAATAAGAAGAACAAAATAAGAATAGTAAGCCACAAGAACAGTATTACGAAGACTAAGATAAGTTAATTTAATATGCAAGCACCATCAAAGAGTTTGATGACTCAGTCTCTATCTATTTATTAGAAGATAACCAAATTTAACATTATTCGTAACATCATAGAGGCCTAGAAAATCATGGCGTTAATATCAATGAAATATCATTGAATTTCCCCAGAAAGAAAGTAAACGCTGGAGAATAGTGTCGAATTACGTCGATGACCACATTAAACCTATAGGCGGGAAAAAAGAAAACCAATTGAGAAAGCAAGATGGGAATCTATAAAAATTTAAATGAATCGCAAGTAGATAACGATTAACTTGAACGAAAAATAACTAAAAAGTTAAGATATAGTTACTTGTATTTGTTTTTTCAAATATCTATTGTAATTTTTTATGCAGATGTGTCCATAAGGTTAGTGTTGTTAAAGTTAGGTAAACATTAGATGAGCCAGGGTTCGTGGATGTCGGAGTCGGGGATGTCTACAGTACCATGTTTGAAGAGGGTGAGGCCGGAGTTGGTAATTTTCAAGAGGTCGGAGGTCTGGTAATTTTCAAAGAGGTGGGAGAGAAGGTCGGTTAACTTATCAAAATAGTAGAGTTTAGAAAAGTTTTTCTCGATCAAAGTCAGCCGAATCTGAAGACTGACTCTTTAATCACCTCATAACAAGTTACTGACTTGCGCATCCACAGCCAAAATGCAATTGCAACTTCGAAGTTTTTTAACACTGTACCCCATAGAATGTTTTCAATTTGGAGTTATAAGCTTCTGATTAAACTTCAATCTTCAACCTTATATCCACATGCTCATATTTAAGAAAGCTGAAGCAACATAAAAAGATCTCCATGGTATGAGAGAAATTCTCTCTACTTGACAGATGAATAGTATACCATCTAACTGTTGTCTATGATATGATTGTGACTAACAAGTAAAGGTTAACTGAAGATCAACAACCAAAAACTAAATCTGCAAGAGAGTCTCAAGCAAGAATAGTATGGACACATCTCTCCATGGTGTGTGTAGACAAGTTACCTGGACATCTATATGACTCGCTACGGGCGCACTTACTCACACCCTTCTCACAATGTCATTTTTCGAAAAGCTTAGAAGATGATGCAAAGCTATTACTCTAAGATAGTTAATGAAGAGCTAAGTCGAGAAGAAAGCAGAGCAAAGAAAGTTCTACGAAAAAAGAGTCAAGGTTCTTCTCATCCTCGTACACATATTCCATAACTTTAAATATACTATATAATTATATATACTGTATAGCTATAATCATATTATGATACTTACATATTAATATCAATATACGTACTATATATAGTTACTGATATACTATATCTAGGTACTATAACCTATGGTCTATAGAATTTAAAGTATGAACCAATAAAGATATAGCATATACTAGGGATGTACCAGAACCAGAATATTTGGTTCGCCGGAACCTTGGAAGAGTTCGGCCGGAACCGGAACTTTTGACTTCCGCTACAGCTAATTTCTACTTAAAACTTGTCTGATAACAAGTGGAGTCTATAGAAGTATCTGGCATCTTGGTCATATCCATACTGTGGAGCTCTTAGTTCTGTAACAGCCAAAATTGGATAAAAGCGGATCATAAAATAGATATTAAGTAAAAAAGGAATATACTATATAAGTTCTACGGGTCTTCACAGTTTTAAAAGCTTTTTTCAGAAGGCGGTTAACGTGTTTCAAGAAAATTCTTACCACAAATGGACGAAGCAACTCTGAGAGACAGTGAGGTCGTATTGCTAACCTATGTTTCAATTTTTAAGTAAGAAGATAGATGAGACATCATGGTTTTTAAAAAATTCTTAAAAATATTTTGCTTAAAAACTTCAAATTTAGAAATATTTGGGTTTATTAGTAGTATTTTATTTCTTTAAAGTTAAAGTAATTCGTATATATTCTTTGGATAATGATAGATAAATAAAAATAATAAATAATAATAAATAATTCGATCATAAATGCTCACTGTACAAATTTAATTTATCCCCAGGTCTAGATTCTAGAGCAGCGAAAATTGGCAAAAAAAAAAGATGAGAAGGTATTAAATCGGCAATTTGGAGTGGTGGTGTGTTGTTAGGTAGGTTTGTTTTTTTATTCAAATCCTAGCTAAATTACCATAATTAACTGATAAGGCTACAAGTTTTATCTCCAGTAACAAAGTATAATTCATCATGGATTGGTATCTTCAAGTCATTATTTAATAAAATAGAAATAAATAAATAATTTAGAGGCTGTAAAATAACCAAATACGTCATATAAAAAACTAATATAGTCTATATACTATTAATATATAACTATATATAACTATAATATATATAAGGATTATATATCATAATTATATATATATATAATTAATATATATCTATACGTATACTTATATATATATATATATATATAATTTTTGTAGAGATATATAGATATATAATAATATATTATATTAGAGGTAGATACAAGGTGATTCATTTTAGATTATATTGACTACTATTACTATATATACCGAAATTATATAATATATATAGCCGATAAGAAATAATCTATAATATATATATATATAAAATAATAAAATATTTAAATAACTTCAATTAAACTAAATAATTATATTTACTAAACTATTATTATTAATTTAGGTAATAATTAGGATATTAACTAATTTTATAAAAAATAATAATTAAAGAAAAAATCTTGTCTATAAAAAATAAAAAAAAATAAAAAATCATATTTGGGTTATATTAACACCAGGAGTTCCCAAAAAATAAAAAAAATCCCCCACACCCTGTTCTAGAGTACTAAAACTACCAGTTTCGACGGTGGTTCGAAAAATATTTTTTTCATATGTGAAATATTTCATCAGATAATTTGTTCCACATATATCAATTTTCAATATTATTTTTTATGCATAATCAATAACTGAGAGTAAATGACATCAATTACTGAATTTATTATTAAGAAAGACATTTGAAAAAGTGAAAGGTTCGGTTAGTTCCCGAGCCGAAGCCAAGGACTTATCCAATAAATCAAAGTTCCGGCCAGGATACCTAGGTTTCGGTCACATCCCTAAATAATATGGTGAATATCCACATATATACGAGTATATTAACTCCTAATGTGGAAGAGCTTGATCTTGGGTAAAGCATTGAAAGAGTATACTAGTAGTATATCTATATAGTACTTATATATTATAATTTATATATATATAGTATGAGAACCGTTCCCCCGGGCGGGTGACTTGGACCCACTTTGGTATACGCTTGTCTCCACGACTCTCCCTAATGCAATTTTGGAAAATTTTTTTCCTTGCAACTCACGTACAGATTAAACTTGAAAATAAGCAACAAAAAAAAAAATTTATCTTAAATTCTAATAATAAAATGTTTTATTAAAGTTTGATACAACGGTCAGCCCGACCGTAATGGGAGGGGTGAAAATGGCGGAAACACATATGAGGGTGGAAGTCGACCATGCTGTTTAAATTCGTAAGCTTTTACGTATAGTTCAAATTTTATATTTTATATATTTTATTTCTACCTTAATATAATAATTCATTTATCATATTTCAGAAAATTCGTAATAGAAGTAATAAAGACATAGGTAATAATGATAAAATACAGAAAATTACAATATAATAAGGTGGTCCGTTCAGCCCCTCTTCCCTGCCAAAAATTTTGACAACTTTTTTGAACTCGTTTTTTTTTTATTACAAATTATTATTGTTTAAAAAAATTTTCAACTTAATATAACAAACGATCTTGTTTATTACAATTAAATTAATTATACGGTCAATAAAAATAGTCAATAATGATATCACTTGCTAAAAATTCAAATAACATGGTGGTCGCGAGCCCCCATCCATCATTGTCTTACCAGGCGGGGTGATTCGGAATCCGCTACACGCTCTCACGCGCGTCTCCGTTTTTATTTGCCACGTTAATACTGCTTGGATCAAAAATTTACTTTGCCAGGTTAAAAGTTAACATACTCGAGTGTATCCACTGAAAAAATAATTAAAATCGATCCACAATTTTTCATTTTATAACGAAGTTAAAAAAACTCACGATTTTTCAAAAGAAGTTCTATTGAAGGAAATTTTGTACCTAATTTGTAAATTTTTTAAAAATATAAAACTTTCTAAGAATTAAATTATGATCTACCAATTAAAAACTTGTACGTACTACCGATGCGTGACGCTATAAAATGAAGCGAAGAATTTTCTGTTTTTTGGTTTTATTATTAATTTTTTATTTAATTTAGAGTGCGGATTCGAATCACCTCCTAAAGAGGCGGTGCCTGGTCACCTGGGTAGCATAAGCGCTACACAGAACGAGCTGCAGCATTAAACTACGAAAATTAATGGAGCACATACTGGAAAGTATGAGTTGAGGGTCTAGACTGAGGCATAATTATGAACGGAAGGATTGCTCGCAGATCCGCGATACCGGAGATCAACCCATTTAGCACTAGCCGCCTGACGACTATAATAGCCCTAGATACTATCATGTAATCGACTATATACAGTTATATAGTTTATATTATATATATATATATATATATATATTTATAATAATATAGTCGTTAGTGTAATCGTGTATATATATATAATGTAATAATATCTATACAGTGTGATGCAAGTACCCCACTGAAGGATAGGGCATCCCACACGGAAATTTATTTTTTTGAAATAACATCGAAGCTAAAAATATTCAGGCACATGTTTTGCTGGAATTGGCCATGGACTGCTAAATTTGTCCTAGTCCAAGTCAGCATAAATTGGCCGAGTTTCCAATTCCCCAGATCATAGTCCTAGACTTTGCACATTATTACTTCCTAAGTATGTCAAACAATTAAGTTAAGATTTTAAGTTTTACTGTAAATTTAATATAAATCCCATGATTTTTTTGTTTATTTAAAGTTTCATTCATGGCAAAAAACATTTGGTCTATTTGTATCAATTGTGTGAATGATTGTAATAAACTAAGGTTTTAGTGTTATAATAACCACATGCATAAAGAGGATACTGTGTCTTGCCAAAAGACTAGAAATGAAAAATTTGTCTCTGTCTGAAAGTTTTGGCAAGCTTTGGGAAGCTTTAAATTTAGTGGATAGCTTTAAACTAGTATTTAAAACAACCCACAAATATACTGATATTAAAAAATTATTATTTTTGTTTATTTTTTTCATGATGAAAGGAAAGAACATCAATTTGATAAAATATTCATGAGTAGTACTGAAGATAAAAAACTTTGTGGAAATGCATGTTAAAGAAATAATTTGATAAGGCGGATCAAAATTTATGATGCCAAATGTTGTGTTAACTGAAGCTAGGCCCTGCTAATTTTATAATAGTTCTCATATTCAAAAGAAATGCATTTTGTTAAAGCCATATGCTAATTTACCAGTAGAGGATGAGGAGGTCAGATAATGAGTATTGCGTTAAAATTTTTTCGGTATTCGCCTCCATTCCAAAATATTTTACCAGTACATATTCTTTTGAGTTTGTGTTTACTTAAAAATGTTTTACAGAAATTTATAAATATGCTTTCTCTGTTCTCTGAGACAAACTTTGTTGCCATAATAGTTACGTGAAATTTGGAATAAATAAAAACCTGTTTAATTTAAAAACAGCCGTCACATTTGAAGAACGGTTGACGATTATTCAAATTTTGAAAGAATTCAGGTAAGAGAAACTCCTTTGTAAGTAGAAACTTTAGAGGTCAAGAGTTGTGGATGATTTACAACAATATATATTTCCTTTATAATAAAATAGTTTTAAAATAAGAAAGGTTATTGGGTTTATGATATGTTTATAATTTGCAATGTTTAATAGTTTTACCTATTTAAAAATTTTTGTTAAATATCAAGAACTTTTAAACCCAAATCATTTAAACCACTTATTTGCAATATATATATATATATATAATACTATATATATATATATATATATTATTATAAAAAATTATATATATATAGATATATATATAGCTATATTATATATATATATACTATAATATATATACAGTCAAATGGGGGAAAACTGGTTTCGGTGGGTAAAACGGGTAACTTTAGAAAATGTGCTATATTTTCATAATGGCAACCGTTATGAAATTGGGGAAAGGTTTTTTTGTTAGATAAAAGACTATATTTTAATATTATTTCAAAATTAAATCCAATAAAGGTATAGTTCAAAAAAATTTCCCCCATTTGAAAATTTTTTTTTTTGAAAAATTGCAAAAAAATGCTAAGGTCTGTACAATCTCTAAGACTGAAGAGATCATCATTTCGCATTAACAGCATATAGAAAGTTGTAAAATTAAGAGTTTCCATGTATGTAATTGCATTTAGTGATATTATTTTTTTAAGTTATTAAGTGTTTCACTTTTGGGGTAAAACGGGTAGGGGTAAAACTGGTTTCGGGGTAATAAACTTGTTAACTATATTTTAACAAGATTTTCATGTATAATAATTTTTTTTTTTAGTTTTAAATAATATTTTTCCCTTTATTATTTAAATAGAAATATAAATACCTAGGTATGTATTATATTAAAATATTACTGTGTATTATTTATATCTATATTTGATAATTATGTACGTAAAAAAAATAGGCAAAACTTTACATTATAGTTTACCGCCCCCCCCAAAAAATAAATTCTTTTTGGGGGGGGGGAGGGGGGGGACCTTTACCCCCGGAATCTTCACAGAAACCAATTCACATATTTGGAATCAGCGCTATAAGACGCATACTTACAAGAATCGCGCCATAGCAAAAACATCGTCATATAACTTCTTAGTTCCTATCTCAACATTTTCAACTTATTACACCACTTCCTCGAATAACTGTTCATAACGCTGATTCAAACTAGTATTGGTTTTCTTGTACGGTATCGTAGTTTCGAGATATCGGCCCCGTACAGCTAATGTAAAGTCTCTTCCACCAACTAAACATCATTTGCAATGCATTAGTAACTGACTAGTTGAAGTCTAAGCTTTTACATGCTATTTTTCTAAACCCACAATCTATATTCCTTATAACCACGCGCTTAAAAACTTTACTCTATCACCCTCTATTTTGTAATTAATATAAAATTATAAGTCACAAACGTACGAGAAATAAAAAATTAAAATTACATTTTAAACCGACGCACCTACCCGTTTTACCCCAAAAAAAATTTTTCACACTAGCATTTTTCAAAAAATGACTAAAATAATATTTATCTCTCACAGTCTTTTAATAGTTATTCATTTATTCAAAATCCATCTTCAAGGCAAGGTTCTGGAATTTGAGAAAAAACATCCATTAAACTATATGGCGGTCGTTCTTCTGCTAACTGTCGAAAATTTCGCACTTTCTCACCGACTCCGGTCAAAATAAAAAAAAGCGCCCAAATTCAATTACCCGTTTTCCCCCATTCTGAACGATCATATCTATACTATTATACACTAACATACCTATAAATATCACTACACGTCATATTATAATACATACACTATACATATGATTTCAATGTATTCTAATATATTATACTATCTATCATAATTAATTATGCTAACTCTAATCGCTATACTATATATCGCCAGCTCTACGTTATACCAAGCATCATATCTCTGACTATATACTTCAATTATGTATATTACTACCATTAGTATTTCCACAGGAACATTTCACTTTTTCTAACAAAATTAAACATCAGAAAAGTTTTTCTAATAGTAACCTAAATGTAAAATTTTGGGAAGCTTTTAGATTAATGGCATCCCTTCTTCTTCCTGTCGTCAGTATGGCTCTCCGTGCTCAGGTTCTACCAAAGGTATACTATTATATCTTAGCTTTATGTCTTATAAGTAGTATTATATTACCTACAAATATCATCACTAGAGCACGTATAGGAATACATCGTCAACTTCTATACTATACCCGAAGGTATATATGAGAAAAACAATTATACTATCGCATGAGATTCACCCCAGCAACATCGTACCGCTACTCATGATCTCTGCAACCCACACCTAGAGTGCTGTGGCACTTGCGTTTATCTCACACCCCTTGAAATAAGAACTTATCGTATGACACCAAACATTAACAGAACTTCTGCTTGAACATTCAACACGTGACGGAGGAAAACAAAGACCACCACCAAGAGCATATTCTTTTGCGTTTCTTCTCAGCTTTTGCTGTTGGGACATATATAAATGGGTGGTGCTCTTCACAAGTAAAATATAAAAGGTTTTGGGGCTACCTGACGTAATTTACTCCCAATTAATAGCGATTGCAAAAAAAATCTGACGTATCTAGACAGCGACTTTAAGAATAAGTCAAAATTACCACAATTAATCTGGAGCCCACTCGGGACTGCGGTCAAGCAAAGGTCCGAGCCCATCTTTCTGGTCCCTCTATAGCCCAGGATACACCAGTGGCCAGAACGATCACCCACACAAACCCTCAATGCACGTTACTATGGAAGAGAATCCTGAAGAAAAACAAGTGAAAATTAAACCAACAACATTCTAGCGACATATGCACCACACACATGTCCCAACAAAGGTAGAGGAATGCAACAATCCAAAAGTAGAGGGAAAAAAAGGAGGATGGTGATGTCATCAGATGATTCAGATATTGAAATGTCTCCCAGTACAAATGAGTTTAGTGAAGAGGTGTTCAGTTCAGAGGAGGAAGAGGAACATGATGATAATCTTGAAGAAAGGCAGATACAGAAAGAGCAAGAAAAAACTCTACCTTCAAAACCAACACTTTCTATCAACATAGGAAAAGAAAAGGGAAAAGGAAAATCTTCAAAGAAGATTCAAAACGGTCAAAGTGACTACACCAAACCCATCATAACAGATGACAGTGTACAAAAATATTATGCTGTTTATTATGCTATTCCCAGACAAACATATTACTGGGGCAAGGTGTTAAAGGTGTTCAGTAATGATGAAGATGCCCCTATTTCGCAGGTTGAAATGAGGTTTCTAAAGAAGAAAACAATTTCGAGCTCTCCTGAAGAATGGAGATGGGTGGAGATTAATGAGGTTGAGAAGGATGCCATTGCAATGGTGGATGTAAAATATATATTTTATGGCCCAGTGGTGCCAGAAGATATAACGAAAGGGGTATTCAAATTTTAAGGCCCTAAAGCTTGTTAAGTTTTGCAAATTTTTTTTTTTTATATTTTTTTTTTTTTTTTTTTTTTTTTATTAACCAACCGACCGTTCTTTACCCTGCCTCTTCCTTATATTTGAACCTCAAATCCTCTACCCTGGTTAATCTGGACCCATTTACCAAAATCACACCTTA
>JABUQX010051695.1:0-45000 GCA_015478945.1 Trachelipus rathkii | reverse complement strand
ATCGCTGTGGATTGATGGAGCGGACCTCTTCAGTTTTTTTCTGTCAATAGGTGCTCCTAGGGTTCGTCTTTCCCACTTTATTCTTACTTTTCATTAATGATCTTCTCACCTGCAACATTAAACTCATCCATCATATTGCCGATGACTGACCCTTCGCTCTTTCAAATCATTTCAATTCTACTCCTTCTTTTACTTCTGAATTGCCTCTCGTCTTAACCTTCCCGATTCTATTCTCGCTGATCTGGAATAGCAATTTCCGATTATGGGTCGTCTCAACCTGTGAAATTCAATTTTTAAAAACTCAAACTTCTACAAATCTGCGCTCTCTAGAAACCCCTTTCTAACTTTCCTAATCTTTCGGACGGTTCTTCGTCTCTCACTGTACAATATAAAATCCTTCGCCTTAACATACACAAAAAAAATGTCTTGGAACCTTCACACTCACAACGGTTGCCTAGGCGGTCCTCATAGAAACGTGAGAGTTCTGTTTAGACTGACGACGACTTTTTTCTCCTCTTCTTCAGTTACTAACACTATTACAAGAGATCTCATCCGCCTTGTTATGGAGTACTATTCTCATATCTGGGGGCTCTGGTTTCACCCGGCTTTTGGGATAGGTACAAAAGGCCAAAACTATTCTGTACTTTCCAGTTCACTTACCCTCTATCTTTGCGGCGCGATAGTTGCTTTATCTCTTCTTAGGTACCGCAGCGACAGCGTGTTCGAGGAGTTAAGCTTAACCTTACTCACAGTACCCACCACAATGACTTTACGTTCTGGCCCTTCGTAGCATCAAGGGTCCGGAGAATAGCTGTGAATCGATGTGCCTATCGGAGTTGAGTAGGAGATAAGATATAGTTCGCTGCGATATGTGATTGGCAGCCTTTCGCTTGTCCTAGCAACGAACGCAATACGGATGTTTGATGATAGCAGAGAGAAAATTTCTACTCTCATCACCATCAGAACGTGTCGTGGAAAGGTAACCAAATGTTCCTATGGAGGATCGGTGATCGATTGAAGTGAAACCCCTTTGTAGATCCTCACCTTCAGAGCACTAATTAGAATAAGCCTAGACGTCTTGACTCATACAGACGTAAAATTGCAAGAGAGCCATAACACGAAATAATGAAATGATATATTGCCGCCTCGTCAAGGACAAACCCCATTCAATGCATAGACCATAAGGGGGCTCTGCACCGTAGAAAATTCTGGCTAAAAGTACAGCAAGTAAATAATAGAAAGAAATAATATATATAATATATATATTAATATAAATGAAAAATATAAGTATAACCCCTAATAAATAAGAAACTATCATATTATAAGAATAATAAAAAAAACGAAAGACGAAAAATGAATGAAACTAAATTAATAATATAAATATAGACTATATAATAAAATATAATAGATAACCTAATTATATAAATAATATACTAAAAATGAATAACGATGTTTATGAGACCTTACAAAAAAACTTTACAAAAGAGTTAATAAAAAATTTACAAATCCGCATCAGCGGCTTCCAGTAGAAAAATGCACGCATCACGTTACCGGCATCCTCATAAATAGAATACCATTTGTAAGCAATCCAGCATCCGCATACGCACTCCCCGCAATCCTCCTCTTAACTAATTACAGATCACGCATTCCAGCATCCGCATGCCGCAATCCGCAACAAGTCAAATTTTGACATCGTCGCGGTCCAAGTCCCATAAAAACAATAATATATTATAATATTAAATATATATATATATAATAATAATATATATATAATATATATAATATATATATATATAAATATAATATATAATAATATATATATATATTAGTGTTGCACCGATACCAAGATTAAGAGGAGAAAACCAATACCGATCCGATACAAAAGGATGACTCACAAGTATTTATCAATAACCGATACCGAAATAGCCAAAAAAATTAGTGTGCCGATCGCATACCCACTAAAAAGATACATAAGACTTTTATCCATATTTAGATAATGGAAGGCCAAATAGAGTAATAAGTATTAACTATTAATAGTATATAAAACATATAATATATATATATATATAATATATAATATATATATACCCTCACTATATATATATAATATATATATATATTATAATATATATATATATATATTAGTGATGCAGTAACGATCCGCTATTATTAATGATCCGCATCGCGCGTTTTGCCCTGCTGAGTGCGCGGCAAATTACTTTCAGAGATTGATAAAGAATTATAATAAAAATACTTAAAGATAATCTGAAAATGAACTTGAAAATGAAAATGAGTTGAAGGCCAATTCAAAAACCTTATATTCCATATCTTACTGTTTTCAAAGACGTTCAAACTCGCTGGGAATATACACTTCTCATCATGGTGGAAAGTTATTCTCAAAGACCTCTGTTGCTTTGTACGCCAGTTCGTATTTCAAAGTTAACATTCTTACAAATGTGGAAAATGACATCATTCACACTGCATTAAGCTATTGAAACAATTTGAAGAAATGACAAAATAAAAAACCACCAAAAAAAAATCAGCGCCTCTACAGCTTCTGAATCCGATGTAATTACATTGGAATGCTCAACGCTAAGGAAGCGTTATGAAAAATCTTCAAATGAAAATGATGACGGTTTCAAAAAGCAATCCGGAAAGATGTAATAAAAACTAAAGCTAGAAAACACAATTGGTTCTGTGTAGATTAATGACCTACTATATATGCAACTTACTCTAATCCCCGTTATAAAATGACAATTTTTTTTTTCCGTATGGCAATATTAGACAGTTAGACGTCACTTGGTATTGAAGTTGAAAAAACTTCAATCCGAACAATCTATTAATTCGGCCCACCTTCATTAAAAGGAAAAAACTAAATGCTACAAGAAAAACCAAAACACCTTCTATCAAGTAATTCCATATAACGAGATTCACTGAAGAATTTCTACAGTCCATAGTGATGAAGAAACACACGATTACCAAAAAATGTAGGGCAAATGATTGAAAACTATCACCAAGAAAAAACACTAATACAAATATGATGCTATCAGTTAGATATGGATATGTTAGAGAGTCCAAAATTCTTTACCCACGAGTGAGAAACTAGCCCAAGATATGAGAAATACGGTGCCTGATAGACCCCAATCATAGATGTTCATAGTGAGAGTTATATGGTAATTTAGTTCACAAGGTGATATGATAAGAGAAACTATGAGACTCTTCATGTCACACGAGGAAAGACATATAATATGGCAGTGATTACGTCAAGCACAACACTTCTATATGTTGTTATTTCTAGCTAGGTCTAGTGCAATATAGAAGAATCTAAAATAATCCATTTAAAAGTCTCATCATGAGCTGATGAGGTTACGTAAGAAATAGTGAGAGGCGTTGGTGTGTTGAGCATATGTATTAAAATTAGGTAACCTCGTGGCCCGCTACCTCTCAATGGGTAGACACATATTGTATTCATTTTAAGGATTAATATAGCGGTAGTGATAGATGGACTATAGTTCTGTTATTTATAGTCTCTCATTATACTATATTAGTCAATGTAGTATTTAGTAGATGAGTGATTTATAGAATATATAATAATGAAATATCAGTTATATATTCAGATATATGATATTAGTGATATGCAGAAATTAGAGGTATTATTAGAATGATGGAGATATATAGTATAGGAGAGGAGTATAATAGATATAAGGCGATTTTGCCTTTTGCATCCTTGTAGTTCGTATGCGAGAACGATATGATGATAATGTTTGAGTTGTCTTTCGTTTTTCGTCCAGATGGCCTTGATGCGCCCAAGAATCGTAAAGGAAGAATGGCAGTTATGCCAAAAGCGATAGAGGAATTTTGCTCTTAAATACATGTGAAGTTTTGCCAGTAATGCTCCATGTGTGAAACTTTGACCGGAGATGTTTAGAGAGCAAATAAAACGTAAGGATTTCTTAAACGAAAAATAAAGGTTGATAGAATTAACAAGTGATAGAGTGAGATTGCAACTAAATTATCCTTCATGTGTGACAAGTCTTGAAATATATAAAATACTATCGATTTTGAAAAAGCCGTTTGCCCTAGAGCGGGTTCTATCAGCTAGTAGTTGGATAGAAGCTTGCCTATCACAAGAAAAATAGATTGATCAATTAAATGTGTATACAAGATATATGCATTATGTAATTTTAGAAGTTAATAAAATTCTGTGTGCAAGTGTGCAGAAAAACCCGGTGCTCCATCAGCAACAGCATCTATATAATAATAAAATAACGATAAACTAGAAAGTAAGACCTAGCATGCAGATACAGGAACATGTAAGGAACTTATAGACATACATGTAAGAAAAAATGTGCTCGGCTAAAATAGACTGAGTGATGCCATTGAAGTCTATTTTCTTAATCGAGCGGTAAGCGAACGAATAATAGTATATGACAACATAAATCGATAACGGTGCTGGAATTATTAATATAGCTAATAAGAAACAAATTACTTTAATTATATGTCATTGCATAGTGTCAGGTAGAGTAAGAGCACATTAGAATTTTATGTCAGAATGTGAAAAGATGATACAAGTTGAGTGAAAATTAATCTGTAGAGAATATTATATGTCGTCCTAGAGGTAAATCATGTGAATATATAGTTGCTGTGCGTTACATAATACGTGATAATCGCAGCTCACTAAATACTTAGATACCTTAATAGGGGACTTAATTCTTACTTTGTTATTCTATCTCCCATCATGGGAACAAATTCATACTATAATTGCGGGTGTATAGGAGTCCCGCAGTACATCAAGCACATTAGGTTAATTATGTTCTGATAAATTGAGAAAAGTACTTAGTGTGACATTGGAAAGAAATCAACTTTTCTCCGCAATATTTTCTAGCTTTATGCTTTTGAGATAAAACTTGTTACTAACGTATCCGGAGTGAACACTTATGCACCATAGAAGAAAGCTAAATTATAGACATATATGATAATTTCTAAAGTCATGTATTATGATTTTCCGTCCTTTTCCTACACTGAACCCCTTAATACAAGTAAATCGAGTCGAGCTTTCAGAAATAGAAACATCTAAACTATAATATACTGCCACAAATGCAAGTTTCTTATAAGTGTATTTTGATTAACAATAGGGCAGACTCCATTTGCAGTTTCTTCAAGATTATGAAGAGAAGTAACCCATAGAATACATGAGTCACATATACGTTTACAAATATAAAAGAGCCGACGTATAACTGTTGAACTTTGTAGGGCAAAAGTGTTCCGTATAACTAACCGAGATGCGAGCCTTTCGAGATACACTGAGATGAGCAGTATCCCTTAATGGTTCGGGAGAGCTTAACCGTTAGTGCAGTAATGACAGAGAGAATTAAGCTATCTAATAAGTAGCACTCACATTAATGGAGCGTCAATAGCGACCACTAAATGTCTTCAGAGAATTCTTCATCTTGCGCAAAATGCTCTACAGGAGAAGACACGTTTAATTTTATATGCGAATAAGATGCTTTGTAGGTCCATCAAAACTGAACGACTCCTAAAACGCTACACTTAACGTCGCGAGTTATAGAAACCTATTTGGCACTATCTATTTGCCATGATATCTGGCTATGACCTAATAATAAAGTGGTGAAGAAAAAAACGGAACACGATTTCGTACGGAGGCTTTCACTGTCTCTGCCGGTCACAGCAATTTAATCAGCTTCTGTGATAATAAACCCGGTGCAAATTTCGTCTTATAATATCTCAGAGAAGTATAAAGAAAAATCAACAAACATTGGCTATAATAATAGTTTACAACAGTAAAATTGACTCAGAGTAGAGTGTGTGAGGAGTTTATTGATCTCGGAGAAATTAGATTAAAAATGAAGCAGATAATTATTGACATGAGAAGTATTATTCTTGCAACTTTCTAATAAATTTACACGACTTGAATCGAGTTCAATGCTCCCGTTATGGTTAGCGTTTTTCCCTACTAGCAGTCATTTTTTCTGTGTTACTGCATCTTTCCTGTAAAAACGTTCTAAAATTAGCCACCAATCACAGGACCTTACACATAGCCCAAACCTATACTTGAGAGAATTTAAGGGACACAATGCCATATACGACTGGGTATAAGCATTTCTTAACAAGAATATTTATGCGACTAAGAGCTACAGAGAAAGCAACGCAATAATATCAGAGCTATATTCTTATACTGAGTTTCTAGTTAGCTAACAAATAGTATACTATAATAACGATACTGCACTAAATATCTTCGTAGCATTTCTTACATTTCGTTAAAGCACAAATGCACTAAAAACGTAAATAGCTCATTATTTATTATTAACATATACAAGTTAGTCAGATTAGATTAACATATATAATACTGAGAAATTAAGTCATTTACACTGATTTGCTGAGATAATGATTGTATATTTAAAGTATATTTGCCTATATAACGCTTCTAGTTCTATATATAATACTTTTAAATAGTTAAATATAATAAAAAAGTGCTATTCCTTATATAGCGCACTAAGCTACTATAGAATATAATATATAGCTGAACAGTAAGAATGCTTTATGCTTACTTATGATATCACCCCCTCTATTATTAAATAATTTATATTTACGTATACCTATGCGTCACTTATTATACGCCTACAAATATATTAATGATGCAAAATATAGCAGACCAAGACAGCAAGAAATTCTATAACACCTCTAGGCAATATTTTGACTAGACAGTTTAAAAGCTTAGTTATTCATCGTAAAATCTACTCTCATAGAGTTTAATTGTAATAATATAAATATTTATAATTTTTGGGGATATATATAAAATTTATGCTGTCTGCTAAGAGTAGCCTGCTTATATACCGTCCATCCATTCTATCAAAAAATCGTATACTTTATATTACGTGTATATATATTGGGGTTAGATAATCTACAAAACCTTCTAGAGACTTACCCCACACGACCACTACACCTGGCAAATTAGCTCATAAATCGTTATCTTGAAGATTGAATACGATGAAATATTTGCTATGTGAATTAGTATATATTTATTATTATTATATATTATTAACCCTTAGTAATAAACTCTTCATAACAATATCAGATAATATAATTAAATATAATATATTGTTACTATTCAAAATAACTTTATACAGTGTTCATCAATTATAATATATATATTAATTATATATTTATTATATAAAAATAATATTCGAAATCCAATTAAACAGACGCAAAATATAACTGTCTATAAATATAGGTATTTCTGGTTTAAAAGGTATCGAGGAGCATATTAATCACTTATAAGTAACGTGTCTGTTATTCTGCCAAAGACCAATAACATTATAGTGTATTAATTCCAGATATACCTTTCACATTAATACCTTCGAATAAAATAATATACGACTGATATACACCGATTAACCGATATCACATTAGGATCGGATGACTAAATCAAGAGCTATAAATTATATATAATAAATTAATATAATATATATTAATATATATGAATATATATTATAAATATAGTATATATTAATATTAAGAGTAATATATTAATAGAAATAAACGATTATAGGGTAAAATATAATATTTACGTATATAAAAAGATATAAGATATATTAAGAAATATATATAAAATATAATAAGTATAAATATATAAAATAATTAATTAAATATATTTAATAATAAATAAATAAATAATATAATAAAAATTGCCAGGAGTTATAATTATATATAAGATATAATATATATATATTATATTAATATATATTTATTAGTAATTGAATTCCGTGTGAATGCCCCTCTATATCATCCCCCACATCCCCTGCTAAAGCAGGGTGCCCCTCTCGCTACCTTTTATGTATGGTTCCAGTGGGAAGTTTTTTTAAAATAAAATTAGAAAAAAAAAAAAAAAAAAGAAACCCCTTTATTATTTCTACACATTAAGTAAGTAATATAAAACTAAATTAATATTAAATAAACATAAAAATAAATAAATACTTTAATGGAAATAATTAGAAAAAAAAATACAAATTCAATTTATTTACAGTTTAAGTAATAAGAATAAATTAAATAATAACTGATTGAACAATTTAGAAATACAATCTATTATATGAATAATATAATAAATAATAAATAATAATAAATAATAATACAATCTGTATTCTTTGCAGTTAGGTTATGCAATTCAAATTGCACAGAAAAAAACAATTATTAAAATAAGTAAACAACAACAGTTTATATAATTCTTTTCAAAGCTTACACTACTTTATGAAACACCGCATGTCACTACTTGAAATTTAGATTCTCATATAATTCTTTCGTTCGAAACAGGTACTGACCTTCAATTAAATAGAGAAAATGAATTTAATCTTTGTCTTTCTCGAAAATGCTAAGCTAAAATATTAAACTCCAAAGAGCCATATGGTGAATATATAACTAATATAAATGACTAAATATCATATAATGTATTGGGTCATTAATACTTAGGGCCATTTATAAATAAATTTAACATTATTGGATATATCACTTCCATAGAAATAGATAATACTTCCGTACAGTGTAAAATATATAAATTAGTAATTATAATAAATATCATATTCTAATTATATAGTATTTTAAAATTAGGAGGCACCGTATATCTCGAGAACGGAAAAGTCTTCAGTTGCATGCCGAACGTGGATTTAGCGGAATTCACTAATTAAGAAAATCCCGGCCGAACCGGAATTTCTTACTGAAACTTTCTTTAGACTATATGCAATAAAATTGTAAAAAGGAACCAAAAAATACGTTTTGCCTATACACTTTACGTCATACATAAAAATCTCTGAAATATTAGTACAAAACTCCAGGCGAAGGAGAGGCGCCGTATTCAATGAACATATGAATAAGTCAATCATTGAGGGAATATCTGGAGTCTAAAAATTACCAATAGAACAAATCGGAAGTGTCTGTATATTCAGAGTACAGAAGTTGGTACCACCCAGAGTCTAAAGCAATTAGATACCAAGACGTGAGATAAGAGAGTTTTAGAGAGATTTTCATCCCCATCCACGCCATGAAAAGACCTTTCTTCTGGATTACTTACTTCAACTATTCACGAACTCAGACCTACAAATCCCACAGTTAAATACTAATCAACTTCTTATGACAATGCAAATAATACTCAGCCACTTCACAAGCCATCGATCTACAATGTATATAGCATGTAAGGGATTCAATCTTTATTATGTTTTCACTTATTACATTCAAACAACAATAAAATCTTAATTTACCAAATAGTGTTACGAAGTAATATGTTTACTTGTAGTAAGAAAGAATAATTGTACCATACTATTCGTATATCTATGAAAAATATGAGACAATATACATGCTAGTATGACGAAGATAGTTATCTAAGTCTTAGTATCAGTATATCACTTTTACTATCCATTACCATTAGTAGAGAGCTAACATAATAATATACAAAATACCGATCTCAATAATCCCAGTTTTCCTAAATTTAACTATACCTGCTTATTGCCAGCTCTATCCATGCGCGTTTGAAAAAATTGCTGACATGTGCCTCCTGACTCCACCATTCGGCCAAGATAAGTTCACATTGTTCTATATTCTAGAATTAAAATCTTATCTATAAGTGTCTTTGAAAATATCGATGGACATCATATTGAAAATAGTGGGAAATTCTTACATAATTTGACTATACACAAATCACTATATATATTCTTTCAAGTGGAGCATTTAGCTACTATCATGAATACTGATTATTGAGCAGTTTGCCCAAGACTAAAATCGAGTGTAAGTATTCTTGTATTAATTGGTTCGACATAAAAAACTCTCTTCAATATAATAAAATTAGCTCTATTATTATTCTCTGAGACGACATAATTAGCAGATCTCGAATTTGCATATATAAGATAGAAATATTTTGTAGGAAATTTACAAAATCATTTCCAGTTTTAAGCGGTATATGATTATAAAGAATACATATATATAGAACTATGAGAATCCACATCTTGTCTAGTTTCAGAAATCACCAAACACTATATGCACCCACAATTCTAATATTAACTGCATTGGTAATGACTACCTACAAACTAAGCCGTGGTAAGTGAGAATTAGCGACCTAATATGTTGAGATCTACATAGGATAGAAGGATCTTACCAAATTCTTTTTTTATATTAAGATCTTATGCAAAATTAGCCGTATTATTTTAACTAAAGACTTACAGTCAATCAATATATAAGACATCATTGAAAAAACATGCTAATAACATGGCAAAAATACTTAAAAATTCTGAAGAGATTTTGCAAACCATTCTCATTGATTACGGAAACTTCATAACGCAATATCAATTATATTATCAATTCATTCCTACTATTGAGCCTCCAGCCATATCTTCAAACTCTGAGGATGACAGCCGAGAATACAGAAGAGCTGAAGAAGGCATTAGAGTTTAGAAGTTATGAATTAAAAAGAAGAGAAAGATCAAATGGTACATCTCCATCAGATGAAAATCGCTTTAACATCGGAATGAACCCAAAAATCTAACGAACGTATTTGCTGATGAAATAAGATAATTGAGTAGAAAATAGATGCTTGAAGAAATATTGCAAAAATAATTGAAGTTTAGAAACGTATAATGGTAGTAGTATATACAGAAGAAAGGTTCAGGCATGAGGTCTTTTTAGAACGAGCATTTCTACAATAAACTTAGATTTGAAAAGTACCTCAAAATCAGGAGCATTAAGAAAAGAAATTACTGCAAGTTACTTAGCTTTTATAAGTTTGAAGAAAGTGAAGTGACAGTGATCATTAGTGTTAAAAAGGAAAAAAAAAAAAGAAAAATCAGTGGCTCGTCTCAAAAAGTGAAATTCTTAAAGAAATTGAAATTTTTTTTTTACCAGAAAAATCAATTTCGTAATCTGGGAAAAGAAGAATTCCTTTAATTATTGAAAGTGAACAAAGTTAAAATTCCCAAAACATAGCAGATAGCCCAAAAATTATCTGCTTTTCCAGTTATCCTCATATATCAGAGAAACTATTCATTTTCAGAAGCAGAAAATATATTTTGAGAAAAACGTTTAAAAATATTGCCCAATACTGGTGAACAGTTTTCTTTTACTTCACAAATTCAGCAATATTTTCAAAATGTTTAAAAGAAAGTTAATCATTATATATATCTATATATATTATATTATAATATATATATATATATAGATATATTATATATTATTATATTATAATATATATATATATATATATGATTATAATGATATATAGATATATATATATATATATATATATATATATATATATATATATAATATATATATATATATATATATATATATAAGGAGTATTTATAGAATTATTATTTTTTATTTACAGTTAATGTTTAAAGAAATTTTGCTTTATATAATATATATATATATTATATATATATATATATATATATATATATATATATATATATATATATATATATATATATATAATATATATAAGATATATATTAATATAATATATATATATATATATTATATTATATAATATAATAAATATAATTTTGCAATTAAATTTGAATTTAATGTGAATATCTTATAATCCTATATTTGAGATATCTTGAGTAAACTTTATTAAATATACTGTAGGTATGTAATACACTGTGTTTGAATACTACACAAGGCTACTATTATATTTTGTAAAAAGTGGACATGGGTTATATATATAAAATACAATCTACTCACAATTGCTTTAAGAAGTAAATAAGTAAATTCCGTTCTGGCGAATTTTTTCAAAATATATATATATATTATTACCGTATATATATATATATATATATAATAATAATAGTATATATTTATATAAAATTCTATATATATATATATCAGAGCTGCGGATTGCGCCTATGCGCACTAATCAATTTGTAGGCCAAAGGCGCATAGGCGGCAATAATTTTAAAAAAGGGACTAAGCAAAGGCACCACAGCCAATTCTCTGCGCCTATTGCCGCGCCTATGAACAGGCAACAAGCATTTTGTTACCCTTAAAAAGTTAGAACTTAGAAGCGTGGCAAACTGTATCATTCTAAAAAACCAGTGTAAAACTTTTATATATATAGATATATAGATATATATAATATATATAATATATATAATATATAATATATATTATATTATATATATATATATATAATATATATATCTTTCTTTCTTTCTTTCTCTTCTTCACCTTCCTCTTGCCCCAAGATTGGGGAGGTCTGTACAAGGCATCGGAAAAGAAAAGCAGTAGAAGAACATGACTAAGTCGAAAAAGAAGCCCAGCCTTACCGCCCTCTCTGTACCATTCATTAGTGAGAGCTCGTCACAGACAAAAATCCACCCTAGAGCTTCATGGGACCGCGACGGCCCTCACTATGGTAAATCGTCAATGTAAGGGTTCATCCCCTGCCCAGGTGGGCCACAACCATTGCCCCCATTACAAAACCCCGCCATTTCTCTCCTATCATGCACCTTTATTCTCGCCTCGCCAAATCAACATTTCCTCTTCAAAACATTCGTTCACCGACCAATCCCACTTTCACTCGTCTTCCCAGCCGGTCGGTCCCAACACAACTCTCCACTATACATCAGCTTAACAAACTTTCATCCTTTCCACTGACCAAACCATCTCAACATACGTTCATTTATTCTCTTCATTTACCCCTTCTCACACCAACACCTCTCTAATACGTTATCATTCCTCACTTTATTTAATTCTTTTTCAGCACCTAGGGCATGCCCTAGATGTCCATCTGAACACATTGAACTTTAGATCTATACTTCTTATTCCAGACCATAGTCTCACTACCATACAATAACACAGGTAACAACATACCCTCATGTAAGACTCTTGCGCACTCAAGACTTAGTCCCTTTACATTCACCAAATTTAATTGCACAGCCACCTTCCTGCCCATTCACAACTTTCCTACTACACCGCATCATCCGTCCCTTCTCATCCAACACATATATCCTAAATATTTTAAATCAGACCACTTGCTCCAGCTGCTCATCATCTAACATAACTTCACACTGAGGACTGTCCTCACTCACAACCATAACCTTACTCTTATCTACGTTTACTTTCAAACCCCTCCTTTTACATAACCTGCCAAATCTCTCTACCAATCCTCTCAAACTCTCTTCAGATTCCCCACACAAAACAAAATCAACCCACATACAATGGGTAGGGCACCCCCCCCCCCCTCCCCATTCTCCATTCATTCAACACCATTTCCTGCCATCCCACTCCGATTGCTTTCATAACCCCGTCCATATACACATTGAATAACCAAGAGACATAGCACATCCCTGCTGTCTCACTGCGCTATTAATCCTAAACCAATCACCCATTGACACCATTATTCTACACACGACATTCACTATCGTAATACATACTTTTGATTCCATTCAAACCTACCACCAACACCAATATATCACTAATACCTGCCAGTAAAGCTTTCCCTATTAAACTCTATCATGACGCCTGTTTAAAAATCCATAAAGAACCATAAATATAATTTATTTTCTTCTCCCTGATTTTCTCAATCATTTGTTTCAATGTAAGATTTGATCACACATCCTCTACACTATTCTAAACGCAAGCCTTGTTCTTCACCAATTCAGTCCTTCAGTCACTCGACCACTCTTTCGACAAAATTTACCAGAATATAGCCTTCCCTTACAAACACTCAATAAACGTTATTCGCCCTATATTTCTACAGTTCCCCTTTTCTCCCTTACCCTTATACAAAGGTACTATACCGCTCTCCTCCAATCCCTTGGAACTTACCCTCCATAAACGCTTTATTAACAACTTCCAAATTCCAATCAATCACCATCTCGCCTCCGCTCTTGATCATTTCACTAGTACTTTCATTTATACCTTGCAGATTTACCATTCTTCAAACTTTCTCTCCCTTTACCCATTACCTCCTCCTTACTAATATCCTCATCCCCAAAATACCTATTCCTTCTTGCACCATGAAAACCACACACATTCACAAACACCTCATCATTACTGTTAATATTTTGAGAATTTCGAAGTGTTCTTTCCAACACCCCCCACATCCATTTCATCAGTTACAAAAGCACCATCCCTATTCACTTATTCTAAGCAAATTCCCCTTATTCTAATTCTTAACCTTTCGCGCTCCAGAAGAGCTTCCTATATCCTTGTATGTCCTCATTCATCCTCCTTCCAAACTGTCATTTACCTCTTTTTTTTTCTTTCCTAATACATCTTTAGTATTTCTTTTTTCCTCCTTAGATATAATTCCAAGCATCTTCTTTTGAAACTTCATCTTTTGCTTTTAGTACATCACCACGCTTCTTTTTTACCTTAACCGCTTTCATCACCTCTTCATTCCACCATTCGCTGTTAACATTCTTACTCCTTACTTTAGCACATTCCACACACTTCCTTGGCACTACTAACAATTGCTTCCTTATTGCCCCCAGATTTGTTCAGTATCAACTTGTTTCACATTCAACCGATACTAGCGAGCGTCTTACATACTTATCCCTATTGTCTTGCTCACTTAACGTCTCACTCTTAATTTTACCTACTCCTTCCGTATCAGCTTCCTCTCCATCCAAGCCCCCACAACTTAATAAAACAACATAATGATCGATAATCCCATTTCCTAAACCCTCACTGATTTAACATCCAAACATACTTCAACATCTCCTCTCACCAACACAAAATCAATCATACTTTTCACTTCGATACCATCTCTACCTACACCAACTCTATCATACTTATGGATACTCTTGTGGTTAAAGAAAGAATTACTTACACACATACCTCTCTCTTCACCAGAAATCAATCACCTTCCTACCATTCTCATTTTTCTCCCGACACCCAAAACCCACCTGTTTATACCATCCCTTTTTTGGTCACCTATCAAACCATTCAGGTCCCCCAACACTATCAATCTGAAAAACTCCTAACTCACCCCCATCCAGAACACCATTCAAATTATCCCAAAAAATCGTACTCTTTCAACGTTTCCCTCAGATTGACCATACGTCCAACCACCCACACCTTGACCTTTTCAAACTTAATTTAACCATTGAATTCTAGGACTCACACACCCAAAGTCTACCATAGCTCTGTGTTTTACCACAGGTCACTCAGCAATGCAACTCCTTCTCTCCTCTCTCATTCTATTCCACACCAGCACGCACACATTCACATCACACACCACTTAATTTCACCTTTTCCTTCATCTTTGTTTCAGTCACAAAGAGCAGCAAATCAAATTTTGCCCTTTCTAAATAATCCACACCTCTCTCCTCTTCTCCTCAACATTTATCCTCTGACATTCCATGTACCAACATCATACAATTTCGCCGAAAGTTAGAAGGTCGTTTACGCGATCACGACCATTATATATATATATATATATTATATATATATATAGTATATAATATATATATATATAATAGATATATATATATATATATATATATATATATATATATATATGATATATAATATATGTCAGTAGTTCTTAACTACAAATAAATTGGCAACTATGGCTCTGAAAATTTTCAACTTCTTCAGCGCTCGTGCTGAGCCTCCTGGGGGAAAACATGGACCACAAGGACATGGAGAGGAGAAGAGGGTGTAAGATATTAGTTACGTGTTTTAATTACAAAAATTAATAAATGTGTTTTCTTCCTATATAAAAGCATGCTTGAATTATCTCACTAAAGTTTTACTTTGCCAAATAAATTAGCAAACAGCCCACGGCGGCCTAAAAGTCGCAGGCGGCAAAGCAAATAGCACTGATGTGACAAAAATATAGGCCCATAGGCAGGCGCATAGGCGCAGCCGCACTCAAAAAAATTATAGCGCGCCCAGCTCTGATAAATATATATATATATATATATATATATATATATAGATATATATAATAAATATATATATATATATAATATATATATATATATATAATTATATATATATATAGTATATATATATATAATATTATATATATATATTATATAATATATATATATAATATATATATAATATATATATATATATATATATAAAATTTCCGTTCTCCTATCACTCTCTCTAATTTCATTCAGGTAGAAATCGTTCAGGGACACTCTTCGACGAGAAAAGCGGCTTTCATCAAACAAAAGCTGCACTAACCTCCTTGTTCTCCACTGATCTTTCTGCCTCTTCCAAAAAACATCTCTTAACCAACTTTCTGTAAATCTGCCTTCCTCTTATCGATTTATGGCTCCGTCGCTAACTCTCCAACTGAAAAGGCCAAATTCTCTTTGGTCCTATTTTCCTCTAACTCACCCTGGACAATTCTGGCATTCCTCCTCCTCCTTCTTCTCCTCTCATGTGTCCTATGTCTTTGCCTGTGTTACATTTGATCGGGTGCATGGCTCCTGAGATCTATGAACGTTAGGAAGGAGGGTGCCCGGATGGCATTCCCTCCCCGATTGAGGGATGTCTTACGTGCTGACCCCGCCCTCGTTCAACTATACTTCTCTGTGTCCTCAATACAGCACTTTTCCCTTCAGTGTTGGAAGCCATGCAATGTCAACTATCCGAAAAAGGAAGCCGCCTGATCCTTGCATAACTAGTCGCCCTATAGCTGCTCACTTGTATTCTACTAAGATCTTTGAAACCCTTCTCTCCCTTCTTAGACCATCTGGAATCTCGTTCACTTCTTTCCGATCAGGTCTTACTGGAGATTTATACTTAACTATTTAACCGATTTATGGTTTTCCGCTCTTAGGAAATAACGGGGAGACTTGCGTGTGGCGCTTGACATATCCAAAGCAATTTTGACCGGGTTTGGCACGCGATCACTGCCTCCAAGCTCCCCTCCTTTGGGTTCCTCCTTCTCTTTGCTTACTTAATGTCTAGCTTTCTTCAAGTCGCCTCAATATGCTGTGGTGAGAGGCGACTCTTCTTTTTCTGTCAATAGTGGTGCTTCTCAAGTGGTGTTCTTATCTCCTACTTTATTCCTACTTTCATTAATGATCTTCTCACCTGCACATCTGACTCTATCCACTCCCGATGACTCGACCCTCATTCTTCAAACTCATTCAAATTCTGCTCCCTCTTTTACTTCTAAAATTGCCTCTCGTTCTCAATCTTCCGATTCTATTCTCGCTGATCTGGAATAGAATTTCCGGATTGGGTCGTCTCAACCTTGTTGTGAAATTTATTCTTTAAAAACTCAACTCTACAAATCTTCCCCTCTAAAACACCTTTCTAACTTTCCTATCTCTTTCGATGGTTCTCTCGTCTCTCTGTTGACAGATAAACATCCTTGGCCTCACATAAACAGAAAAAAAATGTCTTGAACTCACATCACAACGTTGCTAGGGCGGCTTCAAAGAAACTGGGAGTTTCTGTTTAGTTTAGACTGCGAGACTATTTTCCTCTTCTCAGTTACTTCCAGTTATACAAGGTCTCATCCGCCCTTGTATGGAAGGTACTGTTCTCATATCTGGGGGGGCTCTGTTTCACCCGGCTTTTTGGACAGAGTCGAGTCAAAGGCCCAAAAGCTTATAAACTGTTCTGTACTTTCCACTTCACTTGACCCTCTATCTTTGCGCGAGAATGTTGGTGCTTTATTCTCTTTCTATAGAGGTCATCGTAGGGCAGGTGTTCGAGGAAATACCACTCGCCGTACCACCACCTATTACGACCCCACATAGCACAAGGGTTGCTGTTGTCTGCTCACGAGTTTTTGTGTAATATTGTAATACTCAGCTAAGTTCGCTGCGGTTGCTTCCTTCTTTCCTGCCACCTCTGTTCTGTGGAACTCTCTTCCATCTTCTGTGTTTCCTGCTGAATTTAATCTCCCTTACTTTAAAGCCTGCGTCTGTGCTCATCTGTGTAATTTGTGCTAGCGGATGCAATTTTGGCGTGTAACACCCCGTCCCTGAATAGGGCTCTGCCCGTGAGTGGTGGTGACAACTGTAAAAAAAAAAAAAAAAAAAAAAAAAATATATATATATATATATATTTATCATCACCCACCTTGTCTTCTCAAGACTGGTGTAAGGTGCGTCGCATGCACTGGAAACAAAAGTGGCAGAAGAATATAATGCAAGTCAAAAAGGAAACCCAGCCACAATGCCCCCTTTATACCTTATAGTTAGAACTTGCCACAGTCAGAAAAATCTGTAATAGAGCTACACAGAACCGCGATGGACCCTCACTATAGCATCCCATCACTGTCTGTAGGGTTCATCCCTTATCCCAGGTAGGCCACAACAATACCCCCTCATAAAACCCTGCCATTCACTCCTATTATGCACCTTTCTTCTTGCCTCTGCCAAACTCTCATTTCTTTACTGACTCAGTCCACTTTTTCTTTGGTTTCTCAGCCAGTCGATTCTCAGTACATTCACCACTATATATATCTGCTTAACCAACTGACTATCATCCATCCTTTTTCCACACGACCAAACCATCTCAATGTACTTAAAATTTATTCTCTCATTTACTCCTTTTTTCACACCACACAACTCCCTAATGCGTTCATTCCTCATTTTATCAATTCTTGTCACACCTAACACACCCCTAAGATTGTCCATCTGAACACATTGTACTTTAGATCTATACCTCTTATTTCCAGCCAATAGTTTCAGTACTATGCATTAACACAGGTAACAATTTACCCTCATGTAAGACTAGGGATGGGCCGGATACTGGATATCAGGCTGGAAGTTAAAACCGAATACCAGATATCTGGCAGTCTGTTTTTTATACCGTAATATATATATATATATATATATATATATATATATATTATATAATATATATATATCATATATATAATATATATATATATATAATATATATATATATATATATATATATATATCATATATATATATATATATCAAGGTGGTGGAGCATTCCCACAATTTAAAAGTCCGCAATTCACTGATTGCGGAATACCAAAATTAATGCGAATGAGATGCGGTAAATTTGAAAATGTGCGAAATTGCAGTTGAGCGGAATGCATTTTCATTCTGCAATTTAATTGCGCTATTCGCAGATCGAGAGACTACCAAAAAAATTGTGGGGAGGATTTCGAGAGATGGAAGTTGCGCAAGGATTTTATTAGTCCACATTTTTTATCATGTTGGCCATGTCCTCTGTATGTCTGCAGCAACACCGGAAAAAATCATGTTTTTTGTGCAGAAGATGTCATGTTGTTAATATAAGTTAATCATCTTTATTCTTGATTAACATTTATCAATCATTACAATGATAGTCTACTATATCGACGCGATTCTCAATATCTATATGTATATAGGTTAGTTCTTTGATTTGCTTATTAACAGTTAATAAATAGATCATTGACCATTTTTTCGTATCACCCACTTTTCTTAATAGCACACTTATATTTGATTTCAACATGCATTTAGCAAGTTTTGTGCCCTGACATTGTTCTGATTTTTAATTATTATCACTGAAGGTGGTACTATTAGAGAATAAAGTCCAGATTAGATTTTTTTTTTACAAATTTCTTATTTATAAATAAGGGTAAATAATAACAGTGCATGTAGGAATCATGTTAAAAAGCTGAGTGAATTACTATTAAGTAATTATACTATATACTTAAATAAGTGTAGAATAAATTTCGGTGTTAAAAATGCGATGAACATGTGTCTTTTTGGCTTAATTTCATTTATTAAATATCATATTACGTGGATATATCATATTTAACTATTAGATAAAACGCTTGAGTTCATTGAAGAACATTAGTGCGAAAAGCTAATGAATGAGATACTGAAATGAGTGTGGAGGCTGTAAGGGTTTTAGTGAGCTGAGCGCACCAAAGTTGTTTTGGGAGGGAGCTGGGGAGCCTCAAGTGGTTTCTTTGAGGAGGTGAGAGTAAGATTTTTTCAGGGATAGAAAACCCGCGAACCGGAGCAGAGCAGAAAGAAGGGAAGGCTTCAGCTCTGCAGTAAGTCGGACGAATATCTTACCTTACAAAAAGAAAATTGCTTAGACTGCAGAAAAGGATTATATAGCAGAATTAAGACTAGATATTGCTGTTGAAAATAGAGATTTTAGCAAATGATTAAATATTCAACAATCAACAATTTTTTTATTCTTTTTCTTTTACACAAATTTTCTTAAGCTTAAGTTATAATGAATATAATTTATGAAATGTGTCACCACCAAAATTCAATAAAATGTTTATCAGTAAACATGAAATGGAGTGAGAGATAGAGAGAATATAAGACATTGGTAGCTCCAGCATTCGAAAGTCTATTCAACGTGATATTATTGAGTATATATATATATATATATATATATATATATATATTATTATATTATATATATATATATAGATAGTATATATCATAGGTAGGTATAGGTGAGTATATATGGTATAATAGTAGTAAATAGGTATATATATATATATATAGTGAATATATAGATATAGATTATATATATATTATATATATGTTTATAATTACGTATATATATATATATTATATATTTATAAGTTATATAGAGAGGGATTGGGTATATTATTATATAATAAATATAATATATAAAATAATAGAATTATATATATATAATTATATATATGAAATATATAGTGAGTATATATATATATATATTATACTCACTGGACCAACAAAGATTCATTTTATAGGTAACTGTTTTTCCTGATTCCGAATTATGACCTCTGTTGTCCAGTAGATCGGCATATAGTTTTTGAGGTACGAGGTGTGGTCACAAAAAAGTACATTAATAACAACAATTTATGTTAGGTAACTTGTAAAGTAATTCACAAAAAAAAAACACGAAAGATATATATCAATTGTTAATGAGTTAAGTAACATAAAAATGCTAATAGGATCAAAAGAATTGTCAATTCAGTACAATGAACGTCACAGATTTAAGTGACATTACAGAAATTGCGATCTATATGATATGTCTTCTTGTGAAGAATGACAATCACGTATGAAAGCTCCCAACAATTGGCGCCATCATATGTGTAACCATATTCGGCTTGGGTTATGGCTTTCTTTGCATCACCTTGATTTTCTTGATGGAAACCTTCCCCTTGTTTCTCACGTTATTAACATCCTTAGATTATCCGGAAAACCGAGTCTAAATGACATATTAAAAAAGTGAACTTTATGCTCTATTTAGCCATTCAAATTTTTAAGTCTGAAAGCATTTCTGGACGAGTTCTACATAGTTGGCGGATTTATGGTTGCCCAAAAAGTTCTGAAACAACCCAAGACAAAACTTTTCCAGGCAATGCTTCAATATCAGTCATGAAATTTATGAAAATTGTCATCCATTGAATGATGTTAGCAATTGTGTGGAGCCGCTAAAACTCCAGGCCTCACGTTTCTTCCATTGCACAATACCCTGGAAAAATCTGCAAATATTATATTTGAAACATTCACCATCCTTTGTCTAGGCCTAACAAAGTGCTCATCTTTCTAGTTTGATGTGTTAGTGAAGAGGAAAAATTGTAATTTTTTCCCTCGTCAACCAGTGGTCGTTAAAAATGATTGATGAACCGTTACAGTGCATAATTTTCCCTAGAAGCCATTACAAACGTGTGTTGTTGGCCCAAGTGTTCTTTCTTTTAGCGTGCTTTACTTGTGTATCCCACCACGCATATGAAACTAAGGGGGGTACTTCAGATAATCCGCTTGCTGGCCGCAAGGTAGATGGTTGACCAGTCTTCAAAATCAACGGTGTAAAACCACTGAGAATGTTCATTATATCCAACTCGTGAGATCATTATATAATAATATTCATATATTCCTCATTACTATGTGTTGTTTGAGTGTGACTATGAATGCGATTGCATAAAACTATACAACAATGTTAATAAAAAACACACGATCCAAAGCTTCTCGTTAACTATCCATAACGACTCGCCAACTTCTGGTCGTATTTAGTAACCCCCATTTGGAGTAGGAGTCCAGGAATGTTCCTACAGTATACTAGTTCTTTTCTTCAATGAAATATGGAAGAAGTGCTACCTCTCTTGTCCGAAAAAAATTTATTTACATTCGGCCTTGAGACAGTTTTTTTTTCACTTAGTCTAAATGCTAAAAGCTCAGAATCTTGCTTGGAGAGACTAAACCTTTCGTACTAAATCATTGATCTTTTCCTGGGAGAACTGTTGCTTGTTGAGAAAGTACTTTATCATATTCACTACCTCATCTCGCATGTGCGAACCAAAAATCCTGAATATTTCTTCATCAGACAGCTAGTCTGGGAGTGTAGTGAAGCACTGGATGGGACATCGCGGAGTGTGTACAGGCCGCCTTGCTGATTTCCAAGATCCGGATACTCAGAATTTACGTTCTTGAACGGATTGAGAGTATCGTTTTCACATTAACCAAAAAAACAGTTCGACGGTGTGATTCTTGGCTCGCCGAGCTGCATAGCCATAGCTCACACCAAATTTTAAGTAGCCTGTCTTCGATTCCATTTGTCCGACTGACGTAGATTTCAACACATTTTACACCAATATGGGGAGCCAAGACCTATCTGTCTCCGATTTTCATTTCCAAAGTATGCCAGATTATGCTGCTTCACCAAAGTTAGAATATTTCCTTCTAGTCTCCTGCAATTATTCACCACAGAATGTAGAGGAATACATTAGAGTTATTCAGACAGGTCTCTTCGTGAGATACTCGTGGGTTAAAATAGGAAAAATAAAGATATAGAAAAGGTTAAGCCCCTTAAAAAGAGAAATAAAACGATATTACTGTTTAAAATATGCATAAAAAAGAGTATTTGTATATGAGTAATCTGGAACACCCGGGTGTGTTATCTCAAAGAACTTAGACCAATCTTGGAAACTAATATGTCATTTCCTGAAATCAGCAGCTATAACCTAAATATACTAAAATATCATAAATGAATGCATCAAATAGGAGCCAAAAAAAAAAAAATTTGTTTTTTGTTGGCCTAGTGTATAAATTATGTTGTTAGTTCTTGTTTTTATACTTGCCATATAATTTTTCAAAATTATTTGAATATTCCCAACAAGGAAGAACCTTAATAGGAAGTAAAATCCGGTTAGCCGCCGAGTGCTAGTCATTCCTGTGCTTTATATGTTTTTTATGTGTGTGTGGTTGTATGTCGATTAGTGATGTGAAATAGCAAGAGACATATATCGTTCCACTGAAATTTTCAACAGGCTTTACATTAGTGTCCTTAGATAAAACATGTTTTCACTGATTGGCTCCATACATATATTGGGCGATATATAGAGTCACAATTTAACTTTCACGTTTCATGAGGTATCCCCCGCTTAAATATTAAAAATAAAAGACAAGGAAGAAAGCCCACATGACCTATCCGGAGTTCGTATCCCATTCGAGCCAAATATTATCAAGAACATTGTGGTCAATGACATGGCAACACCGAGACACTGCACACACTAAGACTTGTCATATCCTTGAGCGAGATGGACACAATATACATATACACCAGCTATTACCGAAAGTCAGAACGTATACGGGCCCTAATAGTAGCTTGCTAGCCACACTACAACTTAATGAGTTTGTTCAATTTACTAGTAGCCTTACAACATTTTGCGGCTTAATAAACTAACTAAAAACCAAAATTTGCGCGTACTCATAGTAAGTGGTAATCCCTATACATAATCCAATCCTTTCTAAAACTTTCCAAGTGAGATAATACACTCAAAAAATCTCCTATTCGAGCAAGGACCTATTCCCAAAATTAAATGGAAGACGCGCCTAATATGAGATGAATGAAACCACATCAGCATCTGCAGGGGTGAGTGTTCCCGACGAAGTTGCAGTACTGCCCTATTCGTGAGGATTTCGTGAATGCCTATTGTGCTCACCCAACTGCAGGCGCCTCTGCACTAGAAGTAGTGTTATCCTGCTACGCTGACAGTTACTATCAGCATTGGCTTATATAGAGCTCCCTCGATAGCCTCCACTCAGTCTTCATTCCTAAAATCCAATCATACCCTTTGGAACTTCGAGTGCTTCTGTCTCATTCAATAACGCATCAGATCGCGACCCGCGGGTTTTTATGATGAGATCGCGCTGATTTTCATTCTCCCTCCCCGTTTTAGCTTCCGTTTATGGTGGTCAGAATAGTAAGCAATTCTGAATGCTCTTCGAATTCATTTTTCAAAAATAGCATATTTATCAGCATGCTCAGATCTCGCAGTGCTTTACGACCCTTCGAGTGTTTGCACCCAAAATACCTCGTGTTGCTGTATCCATTAAATTTTTGCCAGACTCCAACTCCCTTAAGAAATTGGTCACTTTCTGCTGGGTTCGGCCTCCCATGTAGGGGCAGGCTGCTAAGAAAATGCCAACCAAAAATGATAAGGTGGTCTAGACTATCACGAGGCGTCAAGCTAGTCTGTCACTTACATTAGAATGCTTTCTTCCTTCAGATTTTTACCCCAGTCTTTACTAGGGCTTCAGAGCACTGTGGCTGGTATGTTGGAGCTCTGACAGCCGCAGCTCCAAACTTTGCGTGGTTAAATTCCAATTACTGCCTTGGTAATCGGCTTTCAGTCATAACTGACTACACGAGGTTGTATTGGCCTGTCTTTGAATTGACCATACCAATCTTACTTATTGTGATTATATAAACCATGCTCCCCAGTCTGTAAACAATCTTTGTTGACTGCTCCAAAATTGACATATAGACATACAATATTCCGCTCTCGGACTGGCTCTCCCAATGACAAACTAGCATATATTCTAACTCAGTCGCCCACTTTTAATAGTAGCCAGGTGTTCACTTTTCTTACCACAATTGGTATTCTATATAACATATAGTCTATCCTAATACCATGTCAATCCACTCACATTTCCATCTATGCATAGACCATTGATCTTAACGGGTCTGTCAGATCCGATCTTTATGAGCTGTGACTGAGCCTGTACATACACCCCCCCCCCCCCCCAAAAAAATAATAAAAAAAAAAAAAAAAAATAAAAAAATATATTATATATATATATATATTAAATTTTAACGATGACGATTAATTGAAAAAATTTTGATGATGACGATGATTAATTGAAAAAGTACACATTTTAAAAATTTCTTTCTCTTTCTCTCTCTGCATATATATATATATATATATATTATATATATGTATATTATATATATATTTATATATATATATATATTTAATATATTATATATATATATATTATATAATATATATATATATTATATATATTATATATTATATATATATATATATATATACAGGGCTGTAGACAGGGGGGTCGGGGGTTCAACCCCCCGAAATTATTTAAGCAATCAAAATTTTTGATTCCTTAAGTCTCTTAATAATATAATACAACACCTTGTGGCGTAGAAGGTTTTGACTCGCTTTAACTCACATGCGAGAGGAACTGGTTTAATCCTCCTGCATAGATTGGAGTTTTATCTTCTGGGGGGCAAGAATTAATTAGGACTGCAAAACGTTTGGGTGGTGCTGGTTTGGGATAGCCGGCCTTAAAGTTTGATTTCCTGTAGCCCCCCTGTGTTACCCTCTGAAAGGGGATAAAGCACATTAAAAGGAAGTTTTTATAATAATAATAATAATAATATAATAATAATATAATAATAATAATAGTTAATCATAAAAATGAAAATTATGTATTAATGAAAATGGGAGACTGTTTGTGGGTCCGCATGATTTCTTCAGGTCAAGTGGCTTGTTCCTCGTAATGTATACATATTTTTAAGACCAGGGACTAAAATGTAAGGTTTTCTAAGTTTGCAGATGATACAAATTGGCATACCTCAGTAAGGAATATGATATGAATGTATAAAGATTTAAAAGATAATTAGGAAGCTGTAATTGTTGATGGGATGAGCAGGTTATTCCTTCAACTAATCTTTCTCTCCTCATAATCCATGGTTTCGATCGTACTTGTTCTCTTGCCATTCAGGCTAGAGACAGGGCGTATCGAGGGGTGGAAAAATTCTCATTCTCCTATCACTCCCGCTAATTTTCATTTAGCTAGAAATCGTTACAAGGATACACTTCGACGAGCAAAGCAGGCTTTCTTCACAACGAAAGTGCGCTAACCTCCTTGCGTTCTCTTGAACATACTAACAAAAGCATTTCAGACTGAGCTATGGCTCTATTGGTAAATCCTGACCACAACCTTATATCTCTTAATTTTAATCTTTTCTCCAACAGCTCCGATCCTGCCCTACTAGTTTTTTCTGGCACTTTGATCGGGCCCATTGGGGGGCCTTGCGTTTGTGCCTTTCTACGCTAACCTAAATAATTGGAATGACTGCTTTGACTCTGTGACGCTTCAGCTTCTGGCAATAAGGTGGGAGCTGTAAATCTCGTTGATGGGATGAGCAAGTTTATTCCTTCTTACGACTAAATCTTTGTTTTCTCCTCAAAATTCCTGGTTCGATCGTGCTTGTTCATTCTGCCCTTCAGGCTAGAGACAGTGCGTATCGGGAGTGGAAAAATTTTCATTCTCTTATCACTATCACTCTTGAGAATTTTCATTCAGCTAGAACTCGTTGCAGGGATACTCTTCGACGAGCAAAGTGGGCTTTCATCAAACGAAAGTTGTGCTAAACTTCTTGGTTACTCCTACTGACAAATCCTTTGCTGGCCTCATGCCAAAACATCTATTAAACAACTTCTGTAAAATCTGCCCTTTCCTCCTCTTTATTCGTTCTGAATGGTTTGTTGCTTAATTCCCAATGAGAAAGGCCAATTCTCTTCGTGCCTATTTATTTTTCCATCTAACTCACCCTGGATAAGATTCTGGCATTCCTCCTCCTTCTCCTCTCAGGTGCCCGATGCCTTTGCCTGTGATTTACATTTGATCGGGTGCAGGGCTCCTGAACTCGTATCGAAACGTTGAAGGCGGGTGGCCAGGATGGCATTCCTCCATGTGTTTTGAGGGAGTGTGCTTTCGGGCTTACCCTCTCTCGCAACTATATTCTCTCTGTCTCAATACTAAGCACTTTCCTCAACTGTTAGAAGCACGCAATGTCCAACCCGATCGAAAAAGGAAGCCGCTCTGATCCTTCAAACTATCCCCCTATAGCTCTCACTTGTCAATATCATATCTAAGATCTTTGGAACCCTTCTCAACTCTCACTTTCTTTAGATCATCTGGAATTCATTCACCTTCTTTCCGATCGCCAGTACGGCTTTCGGGCTTCGAGGTCTACTGGCGATATACTTTTCCTATCTTACTGATTTATGGTTTTTTGCCCTTAGGAACTATGGGGAGACTTGCGTTGTGGCACTTGACATATCCAAAGGCATTTGACCGGGTATGGCACGCGTGACTGCTCTCCAACCTCCTTCTTTGGGTTACCTCATTCTCTTTGCTTACTAATGTCTAGTTTTTTCTTTCAAATCGCTCATATCGGCTGTTGTTTGAGGGGCGACCTCTTTCTCCTTTCTTGTCAATTGTGGTGTTCCTAGGGTTCTGTGCTTATCTCCTACTTTTATCTTACTTTTTCAATTAATGTCCTTCTACCTGCAACATCTAACTCTTTCCACTCGTATGCCGATGACTCGCACCTTCATTCTTCAACTCATTTCAATTCATGCTCCTTCTTTTACTTCTGAATTGGCTCTCTCGTCTTAATGCTTTACTGATTCTTATATGCGTCGCAGAGTCTGGATAGAGATTTGCCCGGGTGGGGTCGTCTCAACCTTGTGAAATTTATAATTCTTTAAAAATCTCAACTTCTACAAATCTCCCTCTCTACGACACCTTCCAATTTTCCTATCTCTTTCGACGGTTCTCTCGTCTCTCCTGGTTGACAATATAAACATCTTGGCCTTAACATTAACAAAAAATGTCTTGGAAACTCAATTCACATACGGTTTGCTCAGGGCGGCCTATTAAGAAGATCTGGGAAATTGGTTTAGCTGAGAGAACTTTTTTTCCTCTTCTCAGTTTATTCCAGCTATACAAGGGCCTCATCCGCCTTGTATGGAGTACTGGCTTTCCCCCTTTCCCATATCTGGTTGGGCCTCTGGTTTCACCCGGCTTTTGGACAGGGCTCGAGTCAAGGCCAAAAGACTTATAAACTGTTCTGTACTTTCACTTACTTGACAGCCTCTATCCTTTGCGGGCGCGATGGTTGAGGCTTTTATATCTTTCTATAGGTACCGCAGCGGCAGATGCTCGGGGAAGTTGACCTCTCGTATCCACCACCTTATATGGCGCCCGTCGTAGCACAAGGGGTGCTGGTCGGCTGTCTGCGCCTGAGTTTTGTGTGGATATTGGTACCAGCTAGGTTCGCTGCGGTGCTTGCCTTTCTTTCCTGCTCGAACGCACGAGCTGATTCTGTTCTGTGCGAATTCTCTTCCATCTTCTGTTTCCTCTGAATTTAATTTCCCTCACTTCTAGCTTGCGTCTGATGCTCCATCTGCGTAATTTGCATGTAGTTGGTGGAGGCTTCTGAGACGTGGTACTACCCCTCTTGAATAGGGCTCTGCCGTGAGTGGTGGTATATATATAGATTATATAAAAAAAAAAACACGTTACTGCTCTCCAAGCTCCCCTCTTTGGGTTTCATCCTTCTCTTTGCTTACTTTGTCTAGCTTTCTTTCTAAATCGCTCAATGTCGTTGTTGTGATCGGGTCGACTTCTTTTTTTCTCTCATAGGTGGTGTATCCTCAGGGTTTCTGTTTCTTGTCTACTTTATTCCTACTTTTCGATTATGATTCTTTTCTATCTGCACCTCTCAACTCTATCCACTCCTTGCGATGACTTTGACCTTCATTCTTCACTCATATCAATTCTGCTCACCCTCTTTTACTTCTAGAATGGCCTCTCGTCTTAATCTTTCCGACTATTCTCGCTGATCTGGATAGAATTTCCGATGGTGTCGTTTCAACCTTGTGAAATTCAATTCTTTAAAATGAAACCCAACTTCTACAATTCTCCTTCTCCAAAACACCTAACTTTCGCTACTCCTTTCGACTGGTTTCTCTCGTCTTCTCTGTTGACATTAACATCCTTGGCTTAACTAAACAAAAAAATGTCTTGGGGAAACCTCATCAAAACGGTTTGCTAGGGAGGCCTCAAAGAAAGCTGGAAGTTCTGTTTAGACTGTGAAACTTTTTTTCCTCTTGCTCAGGTGCTCCAGTATACAAGGGTCTCAATCCGCCCATGTATGGAGTACTACTTCTCATATCTGGGGGGGGGGAACCCTGGGTTTTTCACCCGGTTTTTTGGATTAGGGTCCAGTCAGAAGGCCAAAGGCTGTATAAACTGTTTGTGCTTCCAGTTCACCTTGCGGCGCGTTCGTTGGGATTGTTGGTGCTGTTTATCTCTATCCTATAGGTACCTCGGCGCAGTTTGCTCAAGGGAACTTATCAACTCGCCAGATATAACCCACCCTTACGACACCCTCCGTATGCACAAGGGTGCTGTATCTGCGCATGATGTTTTGTGTTGACATTGGTCACTCCAGGCTAGTTTCGTTGTGGTGCTTCTTCTTATCCACACCTCGTGTTCTGTGGAATTCTCTCCCATCTGTTTTTTTCTGCTGAATTTAATCTCCTTATTTAACAACCGCGTCTGTGCTACTATGCGTAATTTGCGCTAGAGGGTGAAATTTTGTGAGGCGTACTAACACCCTCCTTGAATAGGGCTATGCCCTTGAAGTGGGATAGTGACAACTGTTAAAAAAAATCCTTGGGGTTGGCAGATATGTGGCAAATGCACTTTATCTCCTATCACCCCACCCAAAACATCAATTCAGATTATCCCAGAAAATCGCACTCTCTTCAACATTATCCTCAGATGGACCATATATGTCGCAACCACACAAATTTTGACTTTTTCAAACTTAAATTTAACTCTTAGAATTCTAGTACTTCACACACTCACAAAAATCTACATGGCTCTCTAAAACATTCACTCATCAGAATTGCGAATCTTCTATCCCCCTCTATTCCTTTCCACACCAATCACAAACACATTTCACCCATTCTATCTTTCTTAGTTATCTTTTCATCTTGTTTCAGTCACAGCTAGCCAATCAAATTTGCCCCTTTCTAAATATCATCCTTCACCTCTCTCCTCTTCTCCTCACATTTATTCCTCGACATTCCATGTACCCATACGATTCATATATTTTTGCTCGAAAGATAGAAGGCTGCTTACGGCGATCACGACGTTCTCCGAGGCATGCATTGCACATTCCTGCCAAAAAATAAGTGGTAGTGAGCAGCCAACCTAACTGCCACCGTCCCTTAGTCCGCTTAATATGACGGCAGGACCATACGACGTGAGCAATTTTTTTGCTCCACACAGGGATATAAAGGGATAGGATGTCCTGTACAAAATGTTGTCTTAGAAGAGGGGTGTGGTATATAAAGTTTGTGTATTGATTGTGTGATAAAGGTGACTTATGAGCGAAACACGTAAAGGCGACACCATTAGGGCACTGGAATGTTGCCATACATACCAACTAAGCAAAATGGGTGTATATATATATATATTGTTTAGCGGTATATATATATATATATATATATAATATTATATATAGTATAATATATATCTATATAGTATATATATATATATATATATATACTATATATTATATATGTATATATATAATTATATATAATATTATAATTATTAATTTTGTTTATTTTTAATTGAGTTTTCATATTTTCCAAATTCTTAAATATTTATCTCAATTAATCAAGCAAAAATTGAGATGATGATGACGATTGAGAAAAAATATGCCGATGATGACGATGCCGATTAATCGTCCATCACAAATATATATTATATATAGTATATATTTAATATATATATATATATATATATATATATATATATATATATATATATATGTATATTATATATTATATAATATAATATTATATATATTATATATATTTAGAATCAGCATGGAGAATTGAAAACATACACCTATTATTTATATATATATTATATATATATTATAATCTATATATATATATATATATATTATATATATATATATATTATATTATATATATTCTATATATATATATATATATATTAATAATATATATATATATATATATTATATATACTATATTATATATTATATATGATATATATTATATTATATATATATATAATGAAGCGTGGGTACACATGGGTGTTTAGGGTTCTTGTGACCGCTTTTTTTGAAGGTTGATTTGAGAATTGGGTTTGTAATTTACCAACGTTTTATTTTTCTACAGCTAATTCACAAATTTGGGTTGGACCCCTGTCCTCACGGGTTTGAATAGATTTTATTCACTTGGCCAAGTAATTTGCCGAATAGTTAATTTAATTTTTAATTTATTGTGCAATATCAGTTATATCGCTGGTCATCCTCCGTGAATCTCAAAACATTACTAATGCGTTAGCTTGGAGGCCTGAGCCTATTATCGGGAAGAAGTATGAAGCCCTGCGTTTCCTATCTAGGGCGTATCTATTCTTTAGAACGCACTCGGCTCATATTCCCCCTGCGAGCTCGAGGTCCAGGTGTCCTAATCTCGGTAGCGGGAGCGCCTGGGCAACTGACGACCTCTTGCTTCGATACAATCTAGACGTAGGTGGTTACATAACAGGAACGAGGGCAAGAACTGGGAGCTGGTGTTTTTAGGAGACAGCAGGAGTGGGGGCTAGGGCGCGTGATAAGAGAGCGACGTGATAGGGGCGAGGAAAACGAGAAGGAAGTGGAACATCGGCACGTACTACCTGTGGCAAGCGGGGAAGGAGTGGAGGTGGTGGCAGGTGAGAGGAGGCATGGGGAAAAGGAAGAGGATTAGCAAGAGGGAGAAGTGGTGGAGGTGGAGAATCAGTAGGAGAAGAAGGAGGTGAAGAGTCGGGAGGAGATTGAAGGAGGGTGGAGGAATCTGGTAGCACGGGATAAGGTGGTGTATCAAGGAATCGGAAATAGGTTTTGGAAACAAAGTCCGAATCTTGGATGTCAGGAGGATTCGCCTGCAAAATAAGCAGGCTTGAGACGGTCGATCGATATAACTTCGGTACGGGTGGGACGCTGAACAGTGAAGAACCTCTCCTTCCGAAGTATAACCGGGAATGGCCCGTCATACTTGGGTTGGAGAGCCGAACGGTGGGAGTCGTGCCTCACCAAAACATGGGTACAGGAGAGAGATCTTTCGGAATGTAAGAGTGCACCTTTTGCTGGCGGGACGGGGTAGGTCTCCAGGAGAGGGCACATGCGTTTCAAACGAGTGAGAATACAGGGTGGGGTTGCAGTAGCGAGGGGAAAGATTGAGAAAAGAACTCGCCAGGCAGGCGAAGAGTTGCAGCTGAAACACTGAAGATCTTCCTTAACGGCCGTGCGTATACCAGCATAACCAAAGGAAGAGCTTATGTCCCAGTGGTTCTGGTTTGTTGGCATGAGTAGGGGTTGGGATGGAGCAAAAACCAAGCTCGTTTTTTTTCCCGACAAAAAACGGGTTTTCTTCATTGAAAAACAACAACATTTGAAAAAAAACAAGTGAAAATTTGCTTTTTTTTTCGTTTTTCAAGTAAAGTTGTGGAATTTTTACATGTGAACAATTTATATTATAAAATTTGGCAAATATGGCTCTAATTTGGACATTTTTTGGTCCCAATTTCCTACAAGGTGGAAGCCTTTGAGTTTGTGTTCAAAAATTTTTATGGGTTTTCCATATTTTTAATTTTATATTCTGGATTTTTGTTTTCATAATATTTTTTTTATGGCTTCATTAATGTTTTCTCACTCTGTTCAGATTTCAGTAACATTTTTATCATACTTATTTAAGTCAGAATTTAGAAATGCCACTTGCAAAAAGTCTGTGACTGTGCTTTTTAAGGAAATAAAAGGTGGCAAAGGCCCTCGCATGAAATATAACTTTTGTTGTGTGACGTTGCAAAACTCGTTTATTGCTCATATCTAGGAACTAGGAAATTCTGAAATTTGGCAACTGAGAGAGATGATTATGCCTAAGGCAGCTAAGCTTTAAGAGTCCTGTTTTTTTTTTTTTTTTTTTTTTTACAGTTGTCCACCAGCCACTTCAACGGCAGACCTATTCCAAGGAGGGGGTGTCGTAACACGCCTCAGAAGTAAGACAACTAAATTAAAATTACAGCATGATGAGCACAGACCCGCAGGCTTTAAAGTGGCGGAAGATTCTTCAGCAAAGGAAACACAGAAGATGGAAGAGAATTCCACAGAACAGATGTGGCAGGAAGAAGGAAGCAGCGCAGCGAACTAGCCTGGAGTTAAAACCTACATCAACACAAAACTCTTGTGCCGACACAGCACCCCTAGTTCTACGGGGGCGACGTAAAGGTGGAGGTACGCGAGTGCTAAGCTCCCTCGAGCGCACACTGCCGCTGCGGTACCTATGAGAGAAAGAGATAAAAGCACACAACATAGAGAGAAGATACTACGGGTCAGCGAACTGGAAAGTACAGGACAGTTTATGACGCCTTTTTGGCCTTTGACTCCGACCGCTATCCCAAAGCGCGGGTGAAACCAGAAAGCCCCCGCCAGATATGGGAGCAGTACTTCCATACAAAGGGCGGATGAGGCCTTGTATAGCTGGAGCAACTGAGAAGAGGAAAAAAAGTCTCGCAGTCTAAACAGAAACTCCAAGTTTCTTTGGGGGTGCCCTAGCAACCGTTGTGATGTGAGGTTTCCAAGACATTTTTTTGTTTATCTTAAGGCCAAGGATGTTTATATTGTCACAGGAGAGACGACGAGAACGTTCGAAAGAGATAGGAAAGTTGGGAAGGTGTCTAGAGAGGGAGATTTGTGAAGTTGAGTTTTTAAAGAATTGAATTTCACAAGGTTCAGACGACCCACCCGGAAATTCTATCCAGCTCAGCGAGAATAGAATCGAAAGATTAAGACGAGAGGCAATTCTAGAAGTAACAAGAAGGAAGCAGAATTTGAAATGAGTTGAAGAATGAAGGGTCGAGTCGATACGGCATATGAAGTGAAATCAGAGTTAGATGTGCAGGGTGAGTAGATCATTAAATGGAAAGTAGGAATAGAAGTGGAGATAAGACAGAACCCTGAGGAACACCACTATTGAAGAAAAGAAAGAAGAAGTCGCCCAATCAACAACAAGCCATATTGAGCGATTTGAAAGAAAACTAGCCATATAAGCAAAGAGAAGGAGGAACCCAAAGGAGGGGAGTTTGGAAAGCGTGGACGCATGCATACCCGGTCAAATGCTTTGGAATATGTCAAGCGCACCACGCAAGTCTCCCCGTAGTTTCCTAAGGGCTGGAACCATAAATCAGTTAAGATAGGAAAGTATATCGCCAGTAGACCTCGAGCGCCCGAAAGCCGTACTGGCGATCGAAAGAACGAATGAGATTCTGATCGATCTAGGAAATGAGAGTTAAGGCGAGTTTCAAAGATCTTAGATAGAATACAGTGAGAGCTATAGGGCGAATAGTTAGAAGGATTCAAGAGCGGCTTCCTTTTTTCGGAACAGGTTTGGGAACATGTGCGTGCTTCCAACACTGAGGGAAAGTGGTTAGTATAGACATAGAGAAATAGTTGAAACGAGGGCGTGGAATAGGCAACGAAAGCACAACTCCCTAAAACTCGGGAGGAATGCCATCCGGGCCACCGCGCCTTCCTAACGTTCCGTAGATTTCAGGAGACAATGCACCCGATACGAAGTAATTCACAGGCCAAGGCATAGGACACTGAGAGGAGCAGGAGGAGGATGAGGATCATGCAGAATTCGTCCAAGGTTGAGGTTACAGAGGAAAATAGGAGGCCGCGAAGAAGATTGGCCTTTCAGATTGGAGAATTAGCGACAGAACCATCGAGCGAATAAGAGGAGGAAAGAAAGACAGATTAACAGAAGTTGTTAGAGATGTTCTTTGGCCAAGAGGCCAGAAAGATTTTGTTCAGTAGGAGAACTAAGGAGGTTAGCGCACTTTGTTTGATGAAGCCCGCTTTGCTCGTCGAAGAGTATTCCCTGCAACGATTTTCTAGCTGAAATGAAAATTAGCAAGAGTGATAGGAGAGAGAGAATTTTTTTTCCACTCCGATACGCACTGTCTCTAGCCTGAATGGCCAGAGAACCAAGCACGCTCGAACCATGGATTATGAGGAGAGAACAGAGTTTAGTCGAAGAAGGAATGAACCTGCTCATCGCCATCACGATTACAGCTCCCTCCTTATCGGCAGAAGGCGAAGCGTCACCAGAGACAAGCAGTCATTCCAATTATAGGTTGCGTAGAAGCAACGCAATAGGGGCGTGGCCCCAATCGGCCGCGATCAAGAGTGCCAGAACAAACGAGTAGGGCAGGATGGAGCTGTTGGAAGAGAAAGAATTAAAATTGAAGAGATATAAGGTTGTGGTCAGAATTACCGATAGGAGAGCGAAACAGTGGTGGTATTTAAGAGAGAAGGACTAGTGGTGAAACATAGGTCATGTTGTTCAAGAATTGGTTAGGAGATCGGAATGTGTGTGGGTTCTTTAAATTAGCTGTTTCCAGCATTGTGAGAAGTGCTGGAATGATTCGGCCGTCCTCTCCACCTAATCGGTATGAGAGCGACCCCAACCATTCAGTGTTATGTACATTGAAATCCCTAAATAGAGGACCTCAGCAGTATCTTGGATGAGAAGTATAACAGTCTCGTGAGAAGTAGTAAGATATTCAAAAAAGGCGTGAAAATCTGTTCTGCTAGGAGAGCAGTAGCAGAAGCACAAGATTATTGTAGTAGAAGGGAGAAAGATTTTAAGCCATAGAACATCGAAGTTACGAGATTCGAGATTCTCGAGACGTGTTACAGGAGTGTTTATGTTAACATAGGCACATTACTCCACCCTTTAGATGGAAATTATGAAATAAGTTGTAGTTGGGTACATTAAATGAGTTAGAGGATGAATTCTTAGCCATCTGAGTCTCAGAGAGCAAAAGATTAGGGTTAGAGTTAGAAAGGTGGTGTTCTACGGAAGCAGAGTTAGAGTTTAAGCCACGGATGTTGGTGAAGTCGATAGAAAGCCCGCATCTACGCACACCTGCCATCACACACACGCACGCACACAACAAACAAAAACGAAAGCCAAAGACGGACGAAAAATAAAAAGAGAAATCGTGATAAAAATGATCAAACACCTAAAACCTAAATTAAAAAGTTTATATTCTAAAAATTTAATTATAAATGCAAATTTTGTATAATAAAACCTTTAGGAAATTTTAAAACGCTAAAACCGTAATTTACAGAAAATTTGAAAAATCTAAAAAGTTAAACTACACAATCTACATACTAAAACTAAAGGACATTAAATCTATACACATAACACCTACACACACTCAGACAAACAATAACTTAAACAAATGTTAAAACATAAGCTAAATGTAAATGAACCCTAACGTGGTGAAACTGCATTAAAAGCCTATAAAATTTAAATTTATAAAACCTTATGATTAGATACAAAGGGTAAAATAAATCTAAAAATTCCTATTTCCTATAGCTATCAAAACGTTTAAAAAGAGAAAAGTAAAAAAATAAAACAACTTAGGCTTAAGATTCAATATTGCAAAATTTTCGGAGTAAATTCTCTTTAATTACTTATATAAAGGCGGTAAATGCGTAAAATAGTATAAGAAATTAACATTAAAACAACACTAGGGCAAATTAAAATGAGTGAAAACTAAAACAAATTTAAACAAACACGGTTAAAATACACATTGGAGACCAAGCATTCGACAACCGCACAGCACGAGCGTCAACTAACAACTATATGAGTGAGAAGTGGTCTTAAAAGACCCAAAGTCATCTTGAGAAAGGTGACCCTCACACAAAACCTAAATACTCTTGAGATATCAGACTTATCAGTCATATCAAAATTAAATGTGGCTGATCAACGCTGATGAGCCCAGTGATAAATGAGCTTGACAGTAGTCCCAGCACAGTAGTCAGTACTCAGTAGTGACTGGGGTCTGGGAGTGGGGACTAGTGATTATTGAATCAAAAGTTGATATTCCAAAGCCAATATTTAATTTAGTCTTTCACTCATCCTCCTTCATTTACAATCTTGGTATAATTTTCACTTAACAAATATTTTTTTATTTCATTTGCAAGTCACTTTTGAGTTTTGTTATATTTGGGAAATATTAAATATATAACCATTAATATTTAAAAGTAATCTTGTGAAAGGTGGCCTTTAAAGAATCAAAGTAATCTTAAAAAGCGTTCTTAAATTAGGTAAGTAGACAAGCCTACAAACAGCGAGTCTGCAGGCTAACAAACCTACTGTAAATTGTAAAGAAAAACATTGATAAAATAGTTAAGATGAAAGGTAGAGTTCTGCTCTTTTGTAAATCATTAACTGGAATATTTGCCTACTAATTTCAAGTTATCTTATTTTGAAAAAATGGAACGAATGAGTTCAGTGGAAATACTCAGGGTATTAGCCCTTTAATATTTTTTAAAAGATACATTTATGAAAAAACGAAAAAAAACATGTTTATTTACAGGAAAAAAATTGCACGAAAAAATTTTTGAAAAAAAACGTTTTTTTTTCCCACCTGCCATCGAGAGAGGTCTTTTAAGCTGACGATGGAAGCTCTCACAAATCCCATTTGGGATATGGATGGCAGCCTAGTAGTTGATGGATCTTCTCCAGAACCAGCAAGCGCATCAAATACTTTCCACAGGATAGGATTCCGGAACTGCGACCTTGAATCCGTCGTGACCGAGAGAGGAATTCCAAACCGAGAGATCAAATAAAACAAGAAAGCTTTAGCTATAGATTCAGCAGTAGCAAAGAGAGAGGGATAGCTTCGGTCCCGAATATAATCGGTATGCATGAGAAGTTTTGGACAGAGGTCCAACAATTGTCCAATGTGAACTCTGCAAAACGTTTGACGCAGGGGTCACGAAGGTGTCGACTAAGGGAGCTTTATAGTGTGGTTCTTTGCACCTTAGAGGCGTTGACAAGGCCATGCAGGCGCGGACCCCAATTCCGCTTACGTCGGACGTTAACTTTAAACCAACAAAACGAGCTGTTACCAGTTTTCGTGAAGCCTCGAGCAGGGTGTTGAAAGCGAATGGAGATTGCAGAAAACTGCCTTTCGAAGAGAATTTGGAACGAAAGGACGAGGGTGGCCTGTTGAAGTGTCGCACAAGAGTCTCTTCTCTATGCCCGGAAGATTGAGCCACTGCAGCTGTAGAGAAGAGTCCTGCTGAAGATCGATATTGTCTTGCTCCTGGCACGTGGCCATGGCTGCGTAATCAATGTCAGGAATGGGAGAAAAAGATCGTTAATTTCAATTCGAGATAAGGGGCATCAGCGGTGGATTATCCACTCCGATATGCTGACGTATGTACGAGAAAAGACATCAGCGGGGAAATTATCCATTCCGGAGATGTGACGTACGTCCGTGATAAACTGGGAAATAAATTCGAGATAACGAGCCTCACGGGATATGGAACTCCCGTCCTTCCAAAAAGTACCTAAAATGGCGAACAGCAAGATACATGGCAAGCAACTCCCGACCGAAAGCACTATACCTTGTTTCAGCGGGTTGGAGCTTGCGCGAAAAGAAGGCAAGTGGGCACCATTCACCCTTTTGGAACTTTCTGAATAGGCAACCGCCCCAACAGCGAAATCGGGAGGCCATCTACCTGCCACTCTCGCTGGTGCGGTAATCGTGGGATGACACAAAGAGTGGGCGGGGCGAGGGTTCTTTGGAAGCCTCAGAAGCAGACTCTGCTGCCGGAGACCAGTCGACTTTTGTGGTGCTGCCTCGCTGTTTAGGACGAATGAGTGCGGTAAGCGGGCCTAAGAGGGCTGCCGCTGATTTCAGAAACCTATGGTAGAAGTTGATCATTCCTAGATATTGACGAAGCTGCTTCTGGTTCTGTGGGAGAGGAAAGGCGCGGATAGCTTCAACACGGTCTACAAGAGGGCAAATACCCTCGGCCGAGACTGTGTGACCCAGGAAGGTGAGAGAAGACCCACCGAATACGCACTTAGTAGGATTGAGACGAATTCCCGCATCATTCAACCTACCAAAGACGGCACGTAGGTGATCCGCATGTTCTTCAGGAGAGGAGGAAGCAACGAGAAGATCATCTAAATAAGCCCAGGCAAACGGAAGACCACGAAGAATAGAGTCTATGAAGCGTTGAAACGATTGAGCGGCGCATCTCAGGCCGAAAGGCATTCTCGTATACTCGAAAAGGCCAAACGGGGTGATCACAGCTGTCTTGGGGACGTCTTCCGGGGCTACTGGAATCTGGTGGTATGCCCGAATTAAGTCCAGAGAAGAAAAGATAGTGTTGCCGGCCAGGTGGGAGGTGAAAGATTGTATGTGTGGGACCGGATAGCGATCTGGAATCGTGGCAGCATTCAGGGCCCTAAAATCACCACAGGGTCTCCAGTCCCCCGTAGTGCCCTTAGGAACCATGTGTAGCGGAGAAGACCAACAACTCTTGGAGGGGCGCACAATACCCAGCTGTATCATGTGCTCAAACTCGGCCTTGGCGGCCTTAAGCTTATCAGGTGGAAGACGACGAGCCCGAGCAAAAGTCGGAGGGCCTACTGTCTCAATATGATGCTCTACAGAATGCTTAACTGGCATGTCCGCAGAGCAAGGATGTAATAAAGAAGGAAATTCCTTCTGCAGGAGGGTAAGAAAGGGAGAGACTACCGAAGAAGTTGGAGGAGCAATAGCAGAAACACCCTTTAGAGCAGAAGCAATAATAGCACCGGGAGTATAAAGAGAAGTATCGCCATCGACAAGTCGGCGATTACAAAGATTGACATAAATTAAAATGGGGACACACATCGGCACCTCGAAAATGGGCTTGTGTCAAACTCACACGACGAGAAAACCCATGTGAACTTGCGGCGGAGAAAAAGATCCAACGTGCATAAACGCTCTCCATATACCGGAATGGAAGAGCCATTAGCAGCGAAAAGTTGACGGCCAGAAAGAGGGATAGCAGAGTCCTGGGAAGGGTCCCTGGGAACCAAAGAAAGGCTGGCCCCAGAATCGATCAAGAAGGAAAGTTTAGAGGAGTGATCGTAGATACAAAGAACATCCTGTGCATTAGGAGGAGAAGAAGAGAGAGTCAGCATCTCCCGTCGCTCCTACGACGGGCCTGCTGCTGAGTTTCCCTGGTGGAGTGGGCAAGGGAGGTCGCATTTCTTCGCGTCCATACCGAAAGTATGGTGATAATAACAGTACCCATGCGGATACTGACGCTGGCGTGAGGAAGAAGCAGAAGGTGAACGAGGACCGCGAGAAGGACGAAAGTTTGAAGGAGTGCGGTCACGGGAGCGAAAGGTGTTATTATTACTGGCTGTAGTGAGGGTGAGAAGAGCAGATTTTATTTCAGCCATGCCCGATTCTAAAACCGACATCCGGGCATCGAGAGATGCCGTAGAAGGGTGTACCGCGAAAGCATGAGAGTAGGGAGGATGGGGTGGGTGAGAAGAAGGAGGAGGAGCTGGAAAGGTTGCAGAAGGCGGGTAAGGAAGAGCAGCGGAGGCGGTGGTAGAGTACTGGGGAAGGTGTTGGGCGGGAGGCGCAGCTGGTTGCGGGGGAGGAAGAGTGGGAGGTGTGTTAGAGTACTGGAGAATGTGTTGAGCGGGAGGCACAGGCGGTTGAGGAGGTGCAAGAGGTGAAGAGGGAAGAGAAACGGAGGAAACAGCGTAGGCGTTTGGGGAAGGGTCGTCAGAGGGCGCAAAACTCTGTCTGCTGTAGCGGCAAAGTCAGTGAGGGACAACGTCGGATCCAATGATTGCAGTACACTGTGATGCCGGGCGGGCATCTTCTGTAGGAAGAGGGTGCGAATTATTTTCTCTTCCCTTGCAGATGGAGTGCCGCCCAACAAACTCAGCATCCCTACCATCAACTCCGAGGGTTTTTGGTCGCCCAATGCGAGGCCTCGTAGCAGAGTTTCCAATTGCTCTTCTCTGGTGGGGGCCAAGCGGGAGATAATAAGGTCTTTGAGCGTGTAAGGGTTGTTGTAGAGATTCTAGTTGCCCGCCAGACAATCCTGATTTTGAAGGAGGCAAGACTCCGGGAGAGCATTCACCACCTTCGAATATCTCTCCTTCTCGTCTTCGATGGTCAGAAGAACTGATTCGGCAAGCTCAAACCAAAGCTTGGGATTGTTTACGAAGAAGGGTTGAAGATGTATAGATCGCGAGGAGGAGGACATGGTGAGAGGCGTAGAAATAGGTAGAGCGAGGGAGAGAAAAGAAGGGAAAGAAGGTGGGGAGCGAGCGGAGGCACTAATAACTGACCGAGTGAGGAAAAATCAAAGAAGCTACGATACCAAGGGCTGGAATATGAAATAATAGGCGGCTATTTCGCCTGAAAGATGCAAAAATACAATAAAAAATAATAATAAAAATAAAAAAAAAATTCTTCTTGATTTTCTGATATGCGCAAATGGACGAGGGCACCTCGGCCCACGAGGGTGGTGTTATCACGAGCCAGTAACCCCAACGGCAGGGGAACTGATAAAAAAAATAATGATAATAATAATAATAATAATAATAATAATAATAATAATAATAATAATAATAATGTGAAATAGATTACGTGGTCTGTATGAAATACAGAACTTGACCAAGGCAGGGGTCCAACTGCAGGTGATTGGGTGCAGGAACAGGCTAGTGGCTGCTGCGACTTTTTTGGAGGCTGATAAGGAGGGCTTGAGTGATGTGATGCAGGAAGAGGCTGATGGCTGCTACCGCTGCGACTTTTGTTTTGTGGGAGGCTGTTAAGGAAAGATAGAAGCACAAACACAACGAGTGGGTAAATCTATCCGTTAAAAAAAAAAAAAAAAAAAAAAATATCAAAATATTTATTATTAAATTTTTTCTTTTTTCTGTCCGTATGTCTGGAGGATATTCTTGGTCTTGCGGCGGTGTTCTTGCTCTAACCTTGGAGACAACACTTCACCTCTTCTGGGGTTACCCATCTGAAGCGAGGTACACCAGGGGTTAGGCTTCTTGTGACCGCTTTTTTGAAGGCTTGATTGAGAATTGGGCTTGTTCTTTACACGTGTTTATTTTTCTTACAGCTATTCACAAATTGGGTTGGCGGGGGGGGGCCCCTGTCCTCGGTATTATACTTTAGTTCATTGGGCAAATAAATTTTGCCCGAATGTTTAATTTAATTTTTAATTTATTGTGGCAATCATCAGTTGATACGCTGGTCCCATCCCTCCCGTGGAATCTCAAAAATTATAATGCGCTAGCTTGGAGGCGGAGCCTATTTCGGGAAGAAGTTAAGCTCGTTCCTATCTAGGGCGTAATCTATTCTTTAGAGCGCACTCGGCTATAATATATACCGGGTCATGCTGTAATACTAATAGTCTTATTTCAGAAATCAGATTGCAATTTTCATTCGTATATTAGAGTGGGCCTCGACGTTTCCTGGAATAACGTCCTCTGTGACCATACCCGCTAGAAGGGGGATGATGTTGTCAGATCGTCACTTTACAATGACTTCTCTGACACCTGCAGTTATTCTGGACGATTGAAGGTACACTATTTTATGTTGTGTGACGCGTCGCATGTAGGTTAACGACGATTTAGGTTACTCAATTTTAATGTGTTTGTGCGTGCGGCGTACATATGTGTACGCTTAACGTCCTTCGGAAACACGTGGCAATACCTTTACCTTGCCAAATTCATCGTTGATTCATTCAGTACAGTGTAGGCATCGATTACGAATGGATCACTACATTCTTCCCGAGTTAACCGACATGATAATGTTACGGTACGACGTACGGTTATGGGCAAAAAACAAACTTCATGTACCAGCGTACAAAACACATTAAAATTGAGTAACCTAAATCGTCGGTCACCTACATGCGACGCGTCACACACACAACATAAACTTGTGTACCTTCATCGTCCGTAACTTTGAAAACGAAGCTCATACATAGTTAATTTAACAATAAATGTGTACTTAATGCGTTTGCTGCTATCAAGCCCTCCGAGTTTTGTCGCGAGGTTTTGAAATCACCTGTATATATATATATATATATATATATTTATATATATATATATATATATATATATATATATATATATATATATATATTATTTATAATATATATATATATATAATTATTATATTTATACTATATATATATCTTTATATGATATATATAATTATATATATATTATATAGTATATATATATATATATATATATATATATATAATATATATATATATAATATAGTATATATATATATATATTATATATATAATATATATATATATATATTATATATATATATATATATATTTCCTTTTTTTCCCCAAGACTGGGGGTATAGGCGCGTGACTATGCATCAGGAAAGAGAAGTAGTAGAGAAAATATGACGCAAGTCGAGAAGAAGCCCCGCCTCGCCGCATCTATACCTATCAGTGAGCCACTCGTCACAGTCAGAAATCCACCCTAAGAGCTTCACGTCACCGCGACGGACCCTCACTAATGGCAATATCGTCAAAGTGTAGGGTTCATCCCTGCCAGTTGGCCACAACGCATACCCCCCTCGACAAAACGCCTGGTATCCAACTCCTATTTTGCACTTTATTCTCGCCCTGCCAAAAACTCACATTTCTCTCTCCAGACATTCCTTTACTGACTCATCCATTTTCCTTCGGTTTCCCAGCCGGTCGATTCCAACACACTCACCTATACATCTTGCCTAACATCCATCCTTTCACATGACCAAACCATCTCAACGTAGCTTTCATTTATTCTTTACTTTTTACCCCTGTCCCTTCACCCACATAACCTCTCTAATACGTTTCATTCCCTCATTTTATCAATTCTTTTCACACCGAACACGCCCCTAAGATTTCCATCTGAACACATTGAACTTTAGATCTATTCCAGACCATAGTCTCACACTATCATTAACCGCAGGTAACAACATACCCTCAATGTAAAACCCGAGCCCGCACTCAAGACTTAGTCAATTTGCATTCACCAATGATTTATTGCACTAGCCACCTTCTGCCATTCCAAACTTTCCTACTACCCTCTGCATCATCCGTTCTCTTTCATCCAACATATACTCCTAAATATTTAAACTGCAGACACTTGTTCGCAGCTGCTCACCAATCTTAAACATAACTTCACACTGAGGACTGTCCTCAAACACAACCATAACCGCTTACTGCTTATCTACGTTTACTTTCAAACCCCTCCTTTTGCAACACCCTGCAAAATCTCTCTACAATCCTCTCAAACTCTCTTCAGACTCCCACACAAAAACCAAATCATCCGCAATATATATATATATACACCCTCCTCTCACCTCCATTCTCCATCATGTCTAAGCCACTTCCTGCCACTTCCCATCTCCATTCTTTCATTTAACCCCCATCACTATCAAATTGAATAACAAGGGGACTTAACACATCCTTGCCTCACTCCGCTATTATATTAAACCCAATCACTTTTGACCCACTTTATTCTTTTACACAACGCTTCAACTATCGTCAATACATATTTTGATTTCATTAGAGCCTACCACCAACACCATCATATTTACTAACACCAGCCATAGAGCTTCCTATTAAACCCTATCCATACGCCTGTTGCAAATCCATAAAACCTAAAATCAATTTAATTCTTCTTTCCCTCATTTTCTCAGTCATTGTCACACATCCTCTACCACTCTAAACGCACCTTGTTCTTCAGGAATCAGTCCTTCAGTCACTCGACGCACTCTTTCCGACTAAAAATACCAGCATATATCTTCCCTAAAACACTCAATAAACTAATTCCCCAATAAATTCTACCAGTTCCTCTTTCTCCACCTTACCCTTATTAAGGTACTATTCACTGCTCTCCTCCAATCCTCGTGTACTACTCACCTTCATAAACGTTATTACACAACTTCAATCGAATCATCACCATCTCGCCTCTGTTCTTGGATCATTTCACCAGTA